>JAVQJD010090225.1:0-12254 GCA_036023655.1 Nannoperca australis | reverse complement strand
TTCCGAAGGAGGGAGCCACGCACACACACACACACACACACACACACACACACAGAGAGAGAGAGAGAGAGAGAGAGAGCGCAAGCCAATTAATAGTGTCAGTGTGTGCTGTGGCAGGTCTTGTGTTTATATCTCATTAAGCTGTGCCAGGCCATGCCAGACCGGACTGTACCATGCTCTGCTGCGCCTACCCTCCACCTACCAGCACCAAGGCCCTCATTAGCCTCGTCTCTGCCACCTTTAGCACACTGTGTGTGTGTGTGTGTGTGTGTGTGTGTGTGTGTATGTATTTTCATTAGTTTTTTTTACATCTACATTTTTTTTGTTTTCAGTCGGTTTTAACAAATCTCATAAATTCTAAATATCAAGTCATCAAAAAATCAGGGGAACTACTGTTTGTATCAGCACTGTGCTTCACGTGTCTCTCTCTCTGTCAGACACACACATACATTCCATGTATGAGTGTGTGACACTGTTAGACCAGTGTGGTTTGTGTTAACCGCTCTCCCTACAGACATGTCTGCTTCGTCTATCCACCCATTTATCTATCCATCCATCTTTCTTGTCTGCCATTGTTCTCTCATTTCCCAGTGGAAGTGAGCAGATTATTTGTCCTCTCTCTCCTCCAAACTTTCCCTTTGTATGGTCTCATTGCACTCTTCCTTATTCCCTCCTCCTCCTCATCAATTTCTCTCTTTCTCCAAACTTCCTTTCCTTCCTTTCGTCTTTCCTCACCTTGTTCTCCCTTTCTTTTTTTCTCCAAATCTGTATGCCTGCTTTTCCCACTTTCTCCCTCTGCTCTCTTCTTGTGTGTGTGTGTGTGAGAGAGAGAGTGTGAGTGTGAGTGTGAGTGTGAGAGAGAGAGAGAGAGAGAGAGAGAGAGAGAGAGAGAGAGAGAGAGCGAGAGAGAGCGAGCGTGTCCGTCTCTGCTGCCCGACTGCAATTCATCATCATTTTATCTGCCTTAATTGGATGCCATCAGGACCCCTGATACTTCCCATTGCTCCTTTAACAAACAGCTGCTCTCTCCACACACAGAAGAATAACACACAGACACAAACCATATCCCAAACTAGATTTTCTCCTTCTGCCCCTGTGTCGGCTTTCTTTCCTCACTGGTGAAAGAGTGAGAGAAAGACGGTGATGGAGTGGCCGAGTGCTTTATCAGACGGAAGGTAATGGTGTAAGGCCTGCGCTGATATTATCTGTCCTCTCATTCTTGCCCTCCAGGGAGAAACAAGAAAGAAGGATAAAGAGGGAGAGAGAGAAGGAAAATGGAGACATTGAAGTACATATGGGTGAAAAGCCAAGAAGGGAGGAAGATAAGGGAAAAGAGAAGGGAAAAGTCTCAGTTCAGTTCTCTTCTCTTAACCTCGGCCTTCAAACGACGCCCAGCTGTGCTCCATCAGCCTCACTGACCCCAGAGTGTGGTCATTTGTGTGCGCAAGTATTGTGTGTACAAGTGTTTATTCGCTCCCATGACACTCTGAGCACAACTTACCAGCCCTTTACCTCAGCCTCTGATTGGGCCATACACACCAGGAAGCTGCCTGAGCCGGGTCAAAAAACCGGAAGGAACCAATGTAGACACCAGCTTGTTGTTTTGGTTGCTGCTGACCGGAGTTAACTGCTACCATAAGGCCTGGCGGATGGCTCCGTATGTGTCAGTGGTAATGTGGGCTTGTTTGGCACTAAGAAATATGGCAAGGAGTCTTTTTTTTTTTTTTTTTACAAAATGATCTGCGTTTTTCTCCAATTAACTTGCTATAGGACCTTGGACAATCTGCCACTACATCAACTTTCACAGGTTCCAGAAATGTTGAATTATGTTTGGCTCAGTATCCAACTTCAAAAGTGAGAAAGGGAAAGTGTGTGACCAACCATATTTTTCACAAAACAAACCCTTTTTAAAGTTCAACACAGCAAAATTAAGAGCTTTCAACTAATTTGAAATCCTTAGCCTAAATGTGTGATTTCTTAACACAATGAATATTGGGTGGCCTACTTGTTTCATGTCTCTGCTTGCGAAAACCCAACCTTTTATCCAATACTGCATTCTTTCTCATGTCTTCTGATATGCTTGCTCTGTCCCCTTTGGGATCAGTTGGTATGTACCGTAACCTTCTACAGACCCCCATAAGCAGATATGGATAGTCAATAACAACAAGGTTAGTATGGAGCTGATGTTACACTCATATATCACGTGTGTCACATATACAGTAGTTTATTGACAGACTCCTATTATGGGATACTATATAAGAGTATTGAGTTATTACAGTCACTGTAAAAGGAGTAAAGTATGGGACACTGGAGTTTAAACATGATCTGACGGTGGATATCCTGTGGATAGTTATCTTCTTTTGGAAAGTGTGATGATATTGTATGAAAGAGAGGAGAATGAGTTTTGGCCTCAAGAGAGACTTTTGAGCTGATTTTCTCCCTCTCATCTCTCCTACCCCCCCACCACTGTTCTCTTCAATATCACTCTCCCTCTCGCTTTTCTCCATTCACCTCACCTGAAATTGTCTACTACGCTCCAATTTCCCTAGTCTATCTTGCCTGCTCTCATCTCCATTTTTTGCCGTTCCCACTGCTATCTAGTGTTGCCTCTCTACTACCTCTCTTGTCGTTTTTTTCCCATCCTTATATCTGCTCCTTTGCATTTATCCTTTCCTTTGTCCCCTCTGCTTCAATGTATTTTGTCCTCTCTCTCTCTCCCCTTTTTCCCTTCTCGCCACAGCTCTCTTGTCTCTGCCATTGTCCTCGTCTTTCCTACAGTAAGAGAGTGAGTGTATGTCAGTTTGACACTGTGGTAAACACTCATGTGTATCTCAAACACAAGGCTAAACTGTGGATTAGCACCCCTGTGTTTATCCCATTGATTAGCAAGCAGCCCCCCTCCCCAAACTGTCTTCTTGCAGTGGCATAATGAAACTGCACATCCAAACACACAAATACACAGCTTTCCATGGATCCATAGCCTAAGGCATATTGAAGGATGCACATGTGCACAAAACACAGACACTGATTAACCCCTATCCCTATAGCTGGGGGCCTACAAACTGAGACAGGAGTGTGTACGCAGCATACCAGATGAAGTCTATTTCTACTGCAGAGTCATACATGATTCATTAAGTTGGTGCTGAACACTGTCAAAGTAGGAACAAACATGGATGAGAGGGCATGAAAAGCAGAGATATGGAGGTCTATAAACGGATAAACTAATATTTAAGACCCTCATTCTTTTGAAATACTGCTCCAGAGCTAAAATAAGACTCATCCTAATAATTCATGATGCATAATTATACTCATAAGCTCAGGCCTGGATGAATTATGCCTTAATGGCAAATTCATGCAGCTGGCATCTTTTTCATCCACTGAATCCCACTACGGCCTCATGCAGACTCCATGCACGCGCTGCATCAATATCTGACCGCGCAGTCAAGTTGGCACAGCTAATTGCTAACAAGGGCTAAGCGCTGACAGCCCAAGGCTAATTGCTGCTAGCATGTCTGCTTTGTGGACATCAAATTGAGAAATTCAGCTTTTGGCTGGGGTTAGGGCTTTGCTGCTGATTAGCACTGGCCTTGCAGCTACAATAAACAGTCAATAAACAGACATCTCTGTGGAGAGACAACCCTATCGCTAGCTAATTAGCCCTGCCTTCACAAACAACTTGCTAGAGTGTGCCAGCACCTAAGGACTGCTTGTCAATATAGACAGAATCAAATGCTGCGCTAGCTGTCACAGTGGCTACTCAGTAAGCTATAAAGCTAAACAGGGGCTGCTGCTGGTGTGTACTGTATATGTTTGTGTCTGCTAATATCTATATGAATGTGTAAATTTGTGACTATTATGACAAAGTGTAGCATATAGACAGGTGGTAAAGCTCTTCAAGCTTATTAGGCAGACATGATGACTTCTAGATGTTTTGACTTTATTTTAATCTGTCAGATATTTTCTTCCATGCACAACATGGTGTGGTGACAGCTGCAGTACCCTCCTCTACAATAAAATTGACAGCACAAGCTCTCATTTCATTTCGGCTTTGTTGCATTGCGTTATATGTTGAGACAGAAATAGACAGGGAAGCTGCAAAAGTGAAATTATTGGAGATGAGGAAGATGCAGTGAGGAAAGTAGGGAATGGCTGGAAGAAGAAAGTATGACAGACGGAGGGAGGGAAGCAGAGAGAAAGATGAGCTCTACAGGCAGAGAGAGGAAGAGGGAGAGAGCGCGAGAGAGAGAGGTATAAAGTCGAGGTGTAAACATGATCAATCCGCTCCCAACTAGGTTCAGAGACAGACTTCCTCTTCACATTTTCAGCCTCAGTGAAGCGCGACGCTAGCTACCTCTTATCTGTCACGCTAGTTTGAAGCCTCACAAACACACACAGCCATATTTCAACACACAGAACAGACATGGACCTGCATGCACAAGCTCCTATGTCTACCTGTAAATCCTACACACACACACACACACACACACGCACACGCACACGCACACGCACACGCACACACGCACACACACACGAAATCTTGTGCTAAAAACCTCCTTGAGAACACTTTAATCCAGCCACTCAACCACTCATCCCTACCAGCCACAATTACATATAAAAAAAATCATAGAAGTACAAAACAAAACTATATGATGGCTGACCACTGCAGCTTTACACTCGACCAATGACATGAATGATGCATCGCCCCAAAATCAAATAATGTCTATGTGAGCTTGTGACGTCAATATCTATTTGCTAGCTATCAGTTCAATGTGGGAAGATCAGCATTGGATCATTTATCTAGATTGGGACCAGGCCAGGGTCCAAAGTGGTGCATGGTGATCTATCAAGACAATGAGCATGTTAGTGTCCAAAGTGGTCATTAGTTGTAGGAGGCCATTATTTAAACCTTGACCGAGTCGATTTCCTCACTGGGATCATGATTTTAGCTACCTAGTTGCATTGATTAGAAGTAATAGTGCTAAAGGAATATGCTTTTAGCCTGTACAAAATTCAAATGATCATTCATGCTCCAGTCATCAACTGATTTTATTTTGTCGTGAGGCATCCATCGTTTTCTCCTTACCCAACTGTCAGCATCTTTCAACATGAATCCCCTTAACACCCAAAACAGCAACTTAATAATCTCTGTAAACAACACCCAAATGGCACCTATCCACTTGGCTTTTCTTTTTTCTATAATGACACTAGAACACACCATGTGTGTATGATTTCCACCGTCGACAGGGATTTAATGGCAGCCACTCATACCCAAATCTTCTTACTCACCGCTGTTTTCTGGCACTGGATGGAGGTGCTGTTGAAGCGCAGGGCGGGCACACTGTGGGTCTCTCCCTGGATGTGGAAGATGCACTCGTAGTTCCTCTGTCCTGACTGGGGCTGGGGCAGGTTCTTGGCAGCTAAGGTGATTGGCTTGGTCACCCCGACAGGGATGTAGATCTGGGTTGACGGAAGGATCTGAGGGCAGTCCTGCAAAGACAAAAGAAGAGATACTTGATTTTTTTCTTTCCCCCCCTAAAGGAGACAGTTATGGAGGAAAGAGTGAGGTTGTTCAATACAGTCAGAAGAGCAAGTAAACAAGGCCTAAATAGCACTAGGATAAGAAAAGGAGTGATGAAATAAATCACTTGTTTGCTGATAAGAGTAAAAAAAGAGCGAGCCGTGGGTTACATATTTGACTTCACGCCAGATTTGCAACACACGCCTAAAGAGCTGCAGTGTGATGTACTGTTCACATGTGTTACTGGCTTGGGCAACACTCCCACTGGCCTTGCACCCAATATAAATGCTGCACGACAACACTTGAGCAAGAGATTTTTTCATACAAAGTTCACAGAGGATTATATACCCAATAAAACCATTCACATCACAACAGTGCTGCATTGTTATGGCAGGAAGATAGACTCCAGTGTATTATGTCCATGTGTGGAATGGAGTAATGAGCTCATGCATTTTGTGTTTGCCTGTATGTGTGTGTGTGTGTGTGTGGGGAGGGGGGGGCATCAGTCACTGATATTGGCCAGAAATGACAGAGTCTTGTTTAGATCAGAGTTTCATAGCATATACAACCTTGGAGGAGTGTGTGCGTGTGTCCTTGCATACATGTATATAAACAAAAACGTTTCTTAACGTGCAGTTGGATGAATGTGTGTCTACGCATGCATGTGTTCACTTTACTGAGGCAGAATGAGACAGGACAGTCCACTCAGTATGTAATGTTTCCTAGATGTGCATGTGCTGGAAGAAATGAAGTCATTACAGTGTTCATGCCATGATTTGGCTGCAATGCAGATCTCATCAACACTGAGAAGGAGAGGGAGAAAGAAAAAGAGCAGGAGGTTGGATCTTATACAACATAAGTTAAAGCTTGGGTGGAACTAACCCACCCTGTATTGGAGCGTTTGAGCCAAAAAGGATAACAAATCAGATCACTGCTGACAAATCACACATTTCTCAACACAGAGAGACTGTTAGGTGACTCACATAATAAGAGACATGTGGCAGAGAATGAAGAAACTTTTTTTATGTAAGGAAAAAGAGCCTTGAAACTATGGACTTAAAGAGACTTAAAAACATTATGTGGCAGCCATTTAAGCCTGTTCACGGATGCCAGCGGAGGCAATCTACTGGACCAATTCCAAAACTGTTGGTAAGTATTAGTCATAAAAAAACAAAAAAACAATTGCCTGTTTAAAAAGCTTCATCCTTCCTAAAATATATTCAACTCTGTAACAAGAGAGTAGACAGTTGTCCCAGCCAGTCAGAGTTGCAGGACAGGAAAATATACTCTTGTTGACAAGTCAGAAAAGCTTTGGATAGGAAAACATCGACCAGATCCTTGTAAAATATTCACTGCACGGCCTCTACTTCATTTCTTGTTGTAACTTTTCCTTTAAGAAGATAGCTGGCTCACTGTCAGTGAATTTTTCTTTCCCCTCCTCTCCTCTGAGCTGTTGTACATTAGAAGCTACAGCGTGTCCCTGGGGCCTGAACACAATGCCGGAGTTTGTTCATTAGGCTGCTTAGCCCTGGCCTTGTGTGTCTGATCACACACAAACACATGCATAACACATAATGAGAGAGGGGAATACTATAGGAGGGAGAAGCGGGATACAGAAGAACCGACGTATAATCAACTAGGAGGAAGGTGGTAAGAGGAGGAACAAAGGGGAGGCTAAATGGATGGCTTGGAGGGAGGGAGTGAGGTAGGTAGTGGTGGAGGGAGGAAGAGGGTTAAGAAGAGAAGGAGGGGGAAATGAAGGGAATGGAGAGAGAAGAGGGAAGTGAAAAGGATGAGAGAGAAAGTAAAGAAGGAGTGGAGGTAGAAGCAGTGGAGGGGGGGTTATTTGGGAACAGAGCAAAGTGAAACAGGGAAGTCAGATAGCTGCTGATTCGAGGAAAGGAAAAAGAGAAATGGAAAGACTCAAAAAAGGGAAGGGTCAAAAGAGAGAAACAGAACAATCAGTACGAGGAGCATGTCTTCTGGATGCCTGGATCCCTCTGCACCTCTCTTTATCCATCCCCTCCCATCCACGTACCCAAGCCCCCCGACAACATCCTACTTAATTAACTGCCTGGAGCCAAAGACAAAGCTTGAAAATTGATGGGTGGGGGCAGAGATGGAGAGAAAAAGAGCAAGAGAGACAGAGAAGTAGAGATTGATCTGTGCTTTTGAAGTCCTGCATCCAAGGTGCCACGAGAGTCAAAAGAGACAAGGTTTTGAGCATCTTGCTGCTAAAGCTAACTTGTAGGTGCCAGTGTGTCAGAAGCTAGCATAGCCTCTAGCGGAGCTAACCAATGTTTTATTCATCCATCTATTGACTTTGTGTCAGCTCAGCTGTCTGATTGTCGTTTTCTCTGGCAGTCATCTTTCCTTATAGTATCCCTTTCTTGCCTTCACTCCTTTGTATTGTCATCCTAAGGTATATCCCAGTAAAATAATCTAATAATAATGACTTAAATATAGTTGTCTAATATGCAATATGTAGGTTTAAGTTGGATGTTCAAGCTCTTTATAGTTTCCTTCACAGGAAATAGAAAACTGTTTTCTATGAAATATGTAAGAGAACGTTAAAAAGAAACTCAGGTGACCTGCCGCTATATGAAATTAGTCTGAAAGCCAGCACTTCACATCAAAGACTTTAAAGTCTGACCATAATGACAATGCAGGCCAATATCCAGTGAAGCACTGCTGGGATAGTTCATTGATGGCATGTTGCAAGAGTTCAGAAATCCTACTGCACAAAGCCCCTGGTTTCTCAAATACAAGATCACACTGCATCCCAGACAGAATGGAAAGGGGTTCTGGGAAAGAGATGGAGGTAGGAGGATGGAAAAGAGAGGACACTGAGGGAAAGTGAGAAGAATAAAGGGAAAAGTGCTCTGCAGAGAGAAACTATTTCATCAGTATTTGTGACAGGTGCCAAAACAGTTCAAAGCCGGCATTAGGCCTACAAAGTGCAGAGTACACTGAAACAATATTTCACCGAGGGGATTCGTTCGAAGCTGAAAGAGACCCCCCCCCCTCTTTTTCCTGACTTCTAGGCTTTCATTTCATCTGTGATGACGGATGCTGCAGTTTTATTGGCCAGATGTGACACCCCATCCGGTTGATTTTAGCAGGACCAACAGGGGAGGAAGAGAAAGGGGTGTGTGGTAAGGAGTTTTTTCAGTGTGTGTGTATGTGCTTGTGTATATACTATATTGTGGGGTTATATTGTGTGTTGTAAATGCCTGAGGGAGATGAGCTGATCCAGTTAACTGTCTGATGGCGAGTAGGCAGACGACCGGATGGCGATTTTAACTTCTCTCTACACACACATGCACCAGAGCAGGACCTCTTTTTGCACAGAGCAGCAGCTTGCTTCATCACAGGGTTCACTTTATGTTGCTCTACCGTAACTGGTAAGAGCCATTTATAGTAAAGTTACATGTGTGTGAAGTGGAGAAGATGCGTGAAGGAATGCACGCCACAGATGGTTTCTCCACACCAGAACACGGCACAAAAACATCTGCTCTATTTTGAGATTTTGATCAGTGTCTATGCATTGACATCTTCATAATCATCTTTAAGACCAACAGATGTGGATACTGCAACAGAACACTGCCTTTTGCCAATTTAAACATTCCTTGTTTCTGAGTGCACAGCTAATGACGAGTTGGGTAAACAAACATCCACCATTAACTGTGAAATAAGCTCTCACACGCTGATTGGATTGGGATGTAAAAGTGTGTATTTGTACCTATGTTTTTCAGTCTGTGAATGAGTGTACATGTTACAAAGTATGTGTTCATGATTCATGATGGCGGACGTCCAAGGCTCCAGCTTCTGTTCAAAGCCAAGTAGCCAGAGGGCTTTCCTTACCTCTCCGTGTTTGTGTTCCCTTAAAGGCCGCTGTTAGCTTTGCTGCCTAAGGCTAGTGCCAGAGTTCCCATTTGTTAACAGTAAAGGCATATATAATTTTGTAGATTATTACCATGTATTGTATATATTATCTCAAATTTCTACATACAGAATAAGAGGAAATAGCTTTACTCTGATTATACTTGCAGTTGATACATACCTCGATGTGTTTTTGAGACAAAAATGAGCCAAAACCATCATTCCTAACAATAGTATTCTTATAATCATACAATGCTTGACCTATCTTTTTTGACATCTTACTGCAGACACCCAGATGCCAGTTTTGATTCAATGTCGCCGTGGGCCTTCTGAAAAAGGAGAGCAGCTGTCATTCTAGGTCAAGCCCATTCTAAAATATTCCTTCTTTCATTTTCAATGCGCTCTGATGTATGATCAGAAAAAAAAAGTATACAACTTTTACAAAACAAGTGTGAGCGGATGAGATAATCTTTACTTGCAAGTGAGCAAAACACCTTTTAAAATCCGCCAAGAGCAGATAATGAGACAGTGCGCGCGTGTATGTGTGTGCATGCAGATACATAGAAGGTGAGAGATTAAAATCAAGACATTCTGTAGACGGGGTGGGGTGGAGGGAGGACGAGGGGTTGGAGGATGAAGACAAAAGCAAGAGCGGGATGCTATATAAATAAATAAATGTATCAAAAAGTAAAAAGAGTTCTGAAGGATTTGGCATAGCCTCACAAGATATAAATTAATAAAGCTCCAAAACACTGCGCATATGTAATGAGGTGGGTGTCTGGTCGTTTTTTTAAAGTACCCCCATCTCCCTCAAACAACCCCCCACCCCTCAAGTCCATCCATAATTAATTAGCCGCCTCTGTGATGTGGGAACTATAGATCAGGGAGGAGAAAAAATAACACACTAAATAATGAAGTAAAGTGATATGGGGAGCCCGGGGGAGAGATGAGATGGCATAGATGGCCACAGAGGAGCGAGGGGGGCACACTGGTACAAATAAGAGTGACAGTGTGTTTGTGTGTGAGAGAGAGAGAGAGAGAGAGCGAGAGAGAGAGTCACAGGGGCCTGACAATGGGGGTATATGAAGAGTGTTGAATGCTCCCCCACCACCTGTCGACATGCCCCCCAGGCTTTGTGACAGAGGTCTCACGTAGGAAACCAAAGAGCCGTCTGCAACCTTGAACTAAAGAGTCCCATCTAGGCCTTGTTACAATCCTCTATACATTAATATTATATCACAATATATTGCATTGGGTGGATCCTTTTATCCAAAGTAACCTACGTGACATGGTGTGTCATGCGTTTTGGCTGTGTAAACCTCCAGTGGGAATGAAGCCTCTAACCTTTGTAATGACTGTCGTGCACTTCCAGTCAACTAATAAATTATGCTGGGCAATAAACCAATATGGCAATCATATAATCATGTAAAATATAATCAATTAGACTGTTTTTGCAGCAGAATTGGGCTGCTTTCCGTGTCCAAAGAAAACACATAATGAACCAACAAATAAAAAAGGAAAATGCTTTTATTCTTCCACCAACCGTTAGTGTGTCCCGATGGATAGGTGGTGTAAATATATACAAAGGAGACTATGGTGAAATAATGTAGAAAAAGTTAAAATCCTACGGAATATGATGGTGTCTGTGACAAAACTAAATGTTCTCACGCATTATTGGTTTGGTGTTATTTGGGTTGTTAATGGGTTGCCACAAAATAGACATAAAAAAGAGATGTGATTCAGAAATGCTTTTACAGTTCAAATGTTTTTATGGAAAATGAATTCTACATTGCTTGCTAGTCGTATTTCAGACTATATTTGTTCTATTTATTTAATTGTTTAATGATGTTCAATAATTTAACAGAAAAGCTTTTTGAACAAGGCATATTTCAATTTGTAGATGAGAAGAAAAATAGCATTTGATACATTGTGATAAATGTTGTTAGTACATGATACGGACATTTTTATTGTGCTATCTTTAAAAGGGATCCTGCTTCCAAATCATTCCTTAATTATTATAATCCATGTAATATAGTGTCATATAAATGGCATGTCATACATCACAATGTCAAAGCTAGGACCACCTATTCCCTATTTCCCTGTGTACCAGCTGGCCAGCAGCCATGTGTGTGCTTCAGTGTGTGTGTGTGTGTGTGTGCATGCACACTTCTTTGGGACCTGTACCAGCAACAGGGATGAAACAAAGACAAAAAAAGCCTAACTGTTAAATCGCAGAACGACTTAATAAGGCAGCAACATGTAGAACAGTGCAGGAGCGAGGGAAGAAAAGGGACTTTGAACCTTGAAAGGGACTCTGAGATTGTCCGCCCACGTCCTATGTTTTCTAGCAGAGTAGTGATGCAGGGAAGAGAAGATGCAGGAAGGGAGGGAGGGAGGGAGGGGAGGAGGGGGGAGAGAGAGAGAGAGAGAGAGAGCAATGCAGGGAGGAGTGCAGAGGAAAAAGGGAGCACAGAAAGGACAGTTTGAATTAAAGCTAGATGCCTGGGAATGTGTGACATGAATGTTATTCAGCCGGGATTATCGAAGTCTCACAGAGTGGGAGCTTGACTGAATCTACCTACATATATGTTTCTCCTGCGCACACACACACGCACGCACGCGCGCGCACGCACGCACGCCCAGGCACACATACACGTTGATTTCATCTTCTAATACCTTATCCTTGACTTACAAGCAAGCTTCCAGACCTACACAGTTTATCCCCTTCAACATAAACGACACAATATGCTTTAAAACAATACAAAAAGCAGAATTGTGTGAATATTTTTTCAGTGAGGTTCTTCTTTTTCCTCCTTATGGATTTTCATAGAGTAGAGAGGAGGGGGCTCCTGGC
>JAVQJD010090224.1:0-38807 GCA_036023655.1 Nannoperca australis | reverse complement strand
GGGGGGGGGGGGGGTTTAAATTTATAATTTAAAAACCGGGGTTGTCCCCCCCAACCCCCCCCCCCCCCCCCCCCCCCCCCCCCCCCCCCCATCACCTCCTCGTAGTCGTCCTCCTCCTTTTCCTCCCGTGTGAGGGTGAACCAGCTAGGGGGTGACCTTGCCCGCTGTAATTAAAGTGAAACACCTTGACTTGTCACCATTGCCTGAGACAGCTTAAATCTCCCTAATGTAAATGGAGGCTGCCTCTGACGTGCTGCTAGGCATGGCCGCGGAGAAGATACAAGCGCTGGTGATCCATCTCTGTACCAGTGCACACACACACACACACACACACACACACACACACACACACACACGTACGTACACATTCCCTCTTAGTCTCCCTCTTTTGCTTTTTTCTCACACTCTCTTTTTCTTACACACACACACACACAAATGTACACAATCTTTCTTTCTCTCCTTCTCTCTGTCTTTCATTAACACCCTCCTTCCGCTCTCCTCACACCCATCCTTGGCATTCTGCAGCCCCCACCTCATCTTGCTGTCCACTGCCTTTATTTATTTTACACCCCAGACAGCACGGTGCTTACCTTTACAGGATCAGCAGCAGCAATGCCTCATGGGATAGCTCAGGTGATGTGGTGAAAGGAGGCACAAACATGCAGTGATGAAGAGGGTAGTCAAATTATCAGTCATATTAACAAGACAACAATATAATATAAATAATTTTCCTGTTGTCAGCATTATGATTTATAAGAAGGAAATTTATAGTGCATTTAGAAGTGTGTTGGATGCAGCTTACTGGTGTTTACAAGTGCTTCATGACATTTTTTGGAGACTTCCCACACTGCTTGTCTGTCTTTGTATTCTGGGGCACAAGATCAGGTTGATTGATGGATCCTGTTTTCTCACTGAGGGCACACACATGGCTCATATCTACTGCCAGTGTCCTCGGGAATTAGGGGTGGATAGGGGTACAGAGATGGCAATTAGCACTGAAATTCTGTTGACTTTGCCCTTCAATTAAAGCTCTGTAATACAAAAGTCTCGTTGACCCCTCTGTCCTACCCTTCATTAGAAGTCATGGCAACACGTTGCTGAAAGACAGCCTACTAAATTCCAGGCTCACTATATTCCAGGCTCATTTGCAGTTTGGGGAACCGGGGACTGCCTCAAACGACAACAGAAGCGGGACCAGGGGCTCCTGCCAAAAAATTGCCCTGTCTGAATGCCACAATGGCATGTGAAAGAATGCTATGTGCCTCTTGTGCCAACTTTACCAGTTGCCGGTGCCCTGTGCCAGGACCCCCCCCCTCTCCCGAGCCCTGCTCAGGCAGTGGGCGCTGTGACAGGAGCCAGACGCCTATCATGTGTCTGCACCAGGCAGCGTGCCCTCTTGCCCTGATCCCTGGGGCAGTGTGGGTACTGTCCCATACTCTTTCCAGAAAGATGCCAAGGATTGTGGGTGGTGCCAGGCAGCGGATATGTCCTGCAGTACACACACACACACACACACACACACACACAGACACTCTGGTGGACTTTGAGGAGGCCCGGTTCTGTTTTTCTTGCCCTCCAGTAATGCCTCTGCTGTGGGCATCCTCTCTCCTTTGGTAAATATTAAATCAGCACTTGTAGTCAGGAACTGATTGAGCTGGAGTCTGTATTGTCTTGTTGCCTTACCTCATCTATATTGTTTTTAAATCATACAGATATAAAACTCTGAATAAATATTTCATCTATGACTGACAGATAAGATAATATTAGTTCATCCACAAAGCAAATCTATATTTTCTTGTCCTACAAAGACTTGAAGGCACATAATGAAAGACAAATACCGTTTACCTGCCTTCGTCCTGCAGCATCATAGACAAGTACAGGTTTAGTCTGCAAGGCAACAGAGAGAGAGACAACAAACAAGCACGCTGCTATTGTGATGGACAGCCTCCACTGTGAGGTTCAGTGTGTCAATGTGTTCAGTGTGTGATGTAGCAACTGCTTCAACCACGGGGGTTTGTAGTGGGAAAAAAATGAGTGAGCAAGAAAGAAAGAATGAGCAATGAGCTCAGGTGGGTCCGACATCTGCATTCACTTCCTGTCTTTTTCTGAAGGGAGGGAGGAGAAGGAGGAGGAGGTGGAAGGGTTGGGGTGAGGGGGCTGTCTTGAAGAAAACAAGTGCGAGATGAAGGCCTTTCTGCAGGCTACAAAGGAGCTGTACACTGGAAAAGGGCTCGGGAGCCCTCAATGGGGCTGAAGAACACACAGACAAAACTTGGGAAGGAAGAAGGCATGTCTTACAATGGCACCGGGCCCCATGCTTGGTTCAAAGAGCCAGTCAGAAATACATAAAAAGGAAGAGAGCGAGCGACAGAATGGAAATGATTGACCTGCTGGGAAGTATAGTATTCGTAGCAGTAGGGGGCGAGACTGGTATATGTGCTGGGCAAAAGGCCACCGAGTTTTCTCAGCTATTCATTTGAAAACAAACTGTGCGGCGCAGGCTGGCGTAGTCAAGCTGCATCTGGGTGTGGAGTGGATTTTGTTTTGGTCCTTAAAAAAAAAGGCCCACCGGTGCTCCATGTGTGGCCCTATGCTAAAAGTCAGGCAGAAGAAGGGGAAAGGAGAAATAGTGTGGGAGCAGAAATGGGAAACAAGCAAAAACAAATGAATAGAGTTGGTGGGAAAGGAAGTGAGAGTGAACAGGGGACACACTATTGATGATGTCATACCATTACTGTGGTGATTGAAATGACGCTAACTGTAATAGCAGATTATTTCGGCGTTATTTCTACAGCAAGCGCAGGGTCTTTATCTTGTTTCCTCCCACCAGTCATTTGCTTTTATCCACGCTATGCAGCTACAATTTCTTTGGTTTTATTATTTTTTAACTGATCTCATTTTGATTCAGTATCTCTCACATAAATCTTTATCAGAACAAGTAGCAGTCAAAGAATTGTACCGTTATGGCAGTTAGCCTAGGCGTTTTTTTATTATTTTTTGTGGACACAGCACACAAAGAGAGAGACCGAGTGGCAGTGAGCTGTTTGTATGTCCTTGGGATGCCACTGTCATTGTCGAGGCTTATCAGAATCTAGGGGCAAAGAATGAGCAGAGGGAGGGAGAAAAGGGGGGGGGGGAGAGAAAAAAGGGGGACCAAAATCCACATGGCTTTAATAAAACTTTATCAGGAGTTACGTTAGCTCTGTCTCCGTCCTCCACGCCACCGCAGCCTCCTCCCCTGCTATGCCGTGACACCATGGCTCTAATATTCAAAGAGCTCTGGGTGCGCGGCTGCGGGAATCACGTTTAACTTCACCAATTTCTTATTGCCTGTCAGTCTCTCTAATTTGATCCGTCGTTGGACAGTTACCGTTTTGGACAGCGGAGTCACGGCACATATTGGCAGGGAGACTGGCAGCTAATAAAAGCCAGCCTGGTATTTACTCCCCTTCTCCTTTTATTTATAATATATCTCAATATTGTTATTATGAATATATATGCATTTAAGCCTCACCTATCTCTCTGGGTGGCTTCTCGGTTAATAATATGTTATTGATTTCCATACCGGACTGCCTATATATCTGTTTTAATTTCAAGGCCTTATCGCTCCCTCTGTGATTCACAAGAACCCTTCCTTTATTTCTTTTTTTTCTTTTTCTACATGCAATATTAAGTCTGTGTAGGAGTAAAGGTAACATGCTTTTTAGAGTCTGACTGGTTACTTTGTATGAGAGAGGGATACTCATTCCAGGCCCCACATCTTCCCCAAGCCTAGCCTTGATCTTTTCTTTGACAAATTGGATCAAGGGGCGGTTTGGGTCACACTGTGTGCCTAAATATTGATGCTGACAAATTATAGAATTGAATAAATAATCAAACAGAAAAAAGTTTTAACAAATACATTTTCACATACATGGCCTGGTCCTTTATGCAGTAAAAATCCTGACCTTGGCGTAATTTGAAGTCATTAATAGTTCATCCAGATTCTGGACTTGATTTCCTTACTAGTTCATCTATACAGAAGTCAACAGGGACACGCTGCCTCACCAGTGAAACCTTTGGCCAACCCTATTGGATAGTTAGACCTCTGAGGGCACTGCCTCGCCCTCTATCCCCTTGGCCCACCTCCTACCACCGGAATGATAAAGGGATGGAGATGAAGAAGAGGAGGAAAGGAGCAGCAGCAGGAGGAGGAGGAAGACGAGGAGGGCTTGGCGAGAAGGAGGAATAAGCACTGCATGTATATATGCGAAATATATGCGCCATCAGCAGAAAAGGGCCTGAGTCAGCTGTTTGCTGGGCCTTGCCGCATGCTAAAACACATAGAGGCAAAGCCCATTAAAAATGAATGCCACACGATAATCACATTCACACTTAAAATTTAATGTTGGTATGCTGTGGCTGACAAAGAGAAGGCGGCATAGGGCACCGTAATTATGACCGTGTCTCTTGTACTGCCTACTTTGAGGTGACGCCTTCGCGTGGCCTCTGGAAGTGCTTTCTGATTCAAGGGGAACCAGGGGCAGGTCATGTAGTCTAATTGTTGCGTTTAGCTTAAAGGACTACATAGACCATACTAACATCTTCATACGGGGGAGAAACTCTGTCATAACTCTTTATCGCAAGTCTAATGGAAGATAAATCCCACGTAAAATCTTTTCCCACATGTTTTGCACGTGTCCATCCAGATCTGCCCATCCTGGAAGATGGTGTCTCTTTCCTGATGTTTGATTGAGTTTTTCTAAATTCTTAATTCTAATTAATTGTATGTTGTGATTTGTGACCTTGTGTTACAAATGTGAAACTTAGTTGACTTATTGACTATTTTGTGACTGCTTGGCCACCTTCTGAGAGTATATAACAAATATCTGATGGTGTTATATATAATGTAATTGAAATGCATGTGGAACTCGAGTTGTATTTTTATTTAATATTGCTTCACTTTTACGAAAGTGCACCTTAGAGCTTAGCAGCACACTTCTCTGCTGTATTCTTCCCCAGTGACAAACTTAACTCGTGACCATGTCTTCTTTACTTTTTGCTCTTCACTGTTCACCATAATGTAATCCTTAAACAAATATAACTTCTCTTCCTTCGACAGTAGAGAAAAGGACAGAAGAAAATGCAACAACTCCATCACCCACAATCCAACCTAAAAGCTTGCATGCAGCATTGAAGCCCCCCCTTGGTGAGAGTACATGGGGCCTTGGGGGCCCTCATTTGGGGAGGCAGCAGAGACAATCAGTGGGTGGGTGGTGGCGGGAAGGATTGAGGGGAGTGTGGGGGGGGACTCCACTCCAATTCTAGCTCAAGTGGGCTGAAGATGGCTGAGAAGTGCACTCCTCTTGAAAGAAGGCAAATTAATGTTCTTCCAGCCCAAACATAATATTGTCAGAGAGGTGCACAATAGGAGCCTCTCACCAGTGTTTCTTGTGCGAGTGTGTGCATTTACAGTATGCGGGTGTGTATGTGTTTGTAAATGTGTGGCCATGCCGGCCCCACTTAACCTACCATCCTCGGTCCATAAGAGAGTAGGAACCTCCTCCTGGTCCTCCTTCAAGGTCAGGCTGGAGTTTCTGAAAGACACTCTGCCAGTCAATTTTACCTTCTTATTCAGGCAAAGGATATCTCTTTTAACCTTGTCCCCTGCTTCTCCATCCTGCCGTCAATTACAAAACCCTGGGCATCTTCTTTTGACAATGACAGGGGTCCTTGGAAAGAGAGAAAAAGACAGAAAAAAAGCAACACACTTTTGAATGAATAAAGAGGGACACCAATGCAATCCAGGCTAGCCATAGGTTGACTGGTAGAGTGCAGCTAGTACAATTCATATCCCCAAAAGTACTTCTTGCATGAGTCTTTTCTCATTGTGAAATGTTTAAATTTAAACTTCATAACATAAAGGGCGGCTCCTTGGAAATAAATGAAATACTTTCTTTTATTTCATTTGATTTAGTTTTACACCGGATCATTCTTTACCAATTTATTGAAATCATACATATGTAAAGATGAAAATTATGCAAAAGTCCTCTATTTTGAGACAACTAGACCAATAAAATGAATAGACAAGTGTCAAACACAGACGAAGGCAGCGCTACCTATAAGAGTGAAGTTTTTTTCCTTATCTAGGTCGCAATATGTGGAACAATTTCAACAGATGGGCTGCATGGCAGTCCCCAGGCGAACAGAAGTTAGTTTCTCTCTTTCTTTCTCTTAGTGTCGCCCCTGTAACCTTCCTCTGCCTTAAAGGATTCCATCATCGGTGGTTTGTTGCAGGCAAATTTGAGTGCACGTCAGACACATATACATGCATGCATACACACACACACACACACACACACACACACACACACACACACACTGTATGGACTTTGTAGGAACAAAGACAAACAAACTGTGGCCAAGTAGGTCAGAAATATATATATTGTTTTTATTTGGTGAAAATTATATTTTATAAAAGAAAACGTCAAGAAATTAGTTTTGATTTGAAAAGAGAAAGTTCTGGAAACTTGGGACATGACAAGCTATATAATTAAATTTTTTTGTTGAAAGAGAGAAAAAAAAACTTTCAGGAATGCCACACTTCTTTCTCTCCATGCAAAGTGAAAGAAATGAGAGAAAAAAGAAAGATGAAACAAAGAAGGAAGAAGGAAAAATAAAAGTGGGAAGCAACAGTGGGAAATTGAAAAGCAGGTAGAAAATTGCTATGATATTTATCCTGTTGGAGTTGCTTTAAAACCCTACACACACACACACACACACGCATACACTCTCTCTCTCTCTCGCACAGAGCCCATGGACAGACCACCAGTATTTGGTAACAAAAAAATAGGCACCCTGGGGAGATATGGGATGCTGTTTGGAGGCTATGTGGTCCACCAGCAGCACAGACAACAGAGAGGTAGCTTTGGAAAGCGCGCACGAAAAAAGTGGTGGTGGAATGTCAAAGTGTGTGTGTGTGTGTGTGTTTATGTCTATGTGCGTGAGAGACATCCACATAGAAAGAGACAGTCGGAGGTGGAGTGTGTGAGTGTAGAGGGGGTCCCATATAATGGAGAGGCTCCACCTTTTTACACTTCTTTGCCCCCAGCATTCTTGAGCGGGCCCCTTTAGAGGGCCCTCATTCCCGACAGCCAGCTAACTGCTCTTGGGGAGCCCTCCGCGGGGACCACAAAAACAGCTGAAGCCTCAAAGGGCTTCCTGAAAGGGAGAGGGAGGAGTGTGGGGAGGTGAGGGCATGACGAATAGGCAAGATAGAGCAAGAATAATAGTAATAAAACTAAATAGAGAAACCAAGCAAATAGACAGAGACAACTTAAAAGAGTGTATCACTAGTGGACCACTTCCAAACAAGCCTTTTTAATGAGGTCTGCTATTAATACAGAAAAGGAACGGAGAGAAAAGAAAAAGAGGGGAAAGCAAAAAGCAGGAGAGGCTGGCGGCGGATAAGGAAAAGTCTGAACAAATGGCTGAATGTGTGTGAGTGCTGTGTGTGTACTGAATCACTTTATCTTTGTTTTTCTATGACTGTACAATGACCTCTGTTTGGGGCTGGGATGAAGACAGTAGCGGGCTGAGGATGGGGATGAAGAGAGGAGGGAGGAGGAGGGGGGAAGGTGGTGGTGGTGGTGGTGGTGGAAGGGGCTGTTTGGATAGTGGGAGGCTAACAGGCTAGACACCAGGCCTTTGTGTGCAAATTTCCCAGCAGCGCCTTACCAGTTAATTAAGGAGGTCAGTGAAAGAGGGAGAGAGAGAGAGGCGTAGAGAGACATGGAGAGAGAGAGAGATGTAGGGGGTGCGGGTCGGCCCTAACGAGCTGTCCGCAGCACATGAATGAGGGGTTTGTCCTAAACTAAGCAGCGAGAGGCCAAACAATGTCAGCAGCAATTAGCAACTAGTGGTTGGCAGCCAAGGGCCTGTTGACTGAGCAAGCAAAAGATGTGAGAAAAAAAAACTAGGAACATGGACATGCAGACACACACATATACAGTTACAAACATCCATGAATAAATAGGACACAGCCAAGCAGTAAGAGGCGGACAGAACAGAACAGGCAGAGGCGGGTGTTGCCTTCACCTCCCCACACAGTAAGGCCTTGACCCTGCTGGCTGAGTGCTTTGAATCTACAATCCTGGTAGAAGGTAACAAAGGCCATAGGTGTAGCAGTGTGATCTGTATGCTCAAGTTACAGTTGATATGGTAGATAGAAGTTCTTATGGTGTGAAGCTCAATTTCTCAGCACAAAGGGAAAAAAAAAAAGGGTGCTTTTTCTTTGCGAAGAGATCTTATCTAATCCTCTACTGTGTAAGATTCGATGAGATTGAATTATCATTATCGTAAATTGCCTTTTGTGAAGGCATTGAAATCTTTTTTTCCCGGACAAGTCACTCCTCGCAGCTCTCCAGCAAGTCTGTTTTTGGCTCCTACCATTCTCCTCTCCTGTCTGTTACCATTCTTGGCACAATACGAAGACTTCAGTCTTTGTTTCATTCTAATCTTGGGGGTGAAGTGGCCCTCTTGTACCTCGGGCTCTAATCGCTGGCAGAGACAGTGTTCTCTAGTGGTGCTGGACTGCGATGAAAACCCGGCATCACCACAAAGAGAAAGAAAACTGCTGCGTTCAGGCTTTGTGTGCAAATATAAAAGCGTACAAAAGAGGGAGCCTGAGATAGTGTCAGTGTTGGAACGTCTCCTCTCTCCACCTCTAGATATGGATTATATTTTCCTCAATATGGGGGTTATTTGTTGGCCACTTGTTGGGTAGGAAGTGACCTGGTGGCTGTGAGAAAGTGGAGCCTACAGACTGTGGGCTCTGAAAAAAGTAGGTTGGGGTGTCGTGGAAAGGCTGTTGGAGAAAATGGTCACAGGAGGGCATGAGAAATGTGAGGATTGTACTTTGTAATTGGCAAACGGGTTTCTGAACATGCTCTTAGGCTTTTAATATGCGTATATTCTTATAAAATGGATCTGAGTAGGTATTCTAACTTTTTACCATGTATTATGAAACAGAGAAGATATATTATGAATGCCCCCATGCATTTACACAGCTCATTTACACTAATTGCCCCATTCCCTCAAATATCTCGGTGTTTAGATAGATATGGCTCAAAATGTGCCGATAAACCAATCTCCGATCCATCCAATCAACAGACAAATAAATCCATTTATATTCTCACTTGTGAAATCCAGCCTCCTGTGATTCATTGGGATAAGTCCCTCCTGTCCTTCAGAGCAATCCATAATGCTGCTCAGCCAGTAATCAGAGCATATAGGGGCTGGGTGATCAAGCTAGGCAGGGAGACATCAACCTGCTGGAGGAGAGTTGGGGAGAGGGGGGCTTGGCAGGATGAGTGTGGTGGAGCTGGAGGAGGAGTAATCAGAATCCCATCCAGCCCCAGTCTCCAGACATTGCCATGCAGATATAAAGTCTATAGAGGAGGATCCTTGGACCGCTCCTTCTCCCCACTGCCACTCCAACACAGCACAGACCTCCGCTCACCTCCTACCTTCCTAGCTTCCTCTCTCTGCAGCGCTTATTGGAGGCAGGTAGCCCCCAGATGCGGGGGCCCAGGTTACCGTAACCTTGGTGGTTAGATCGGCTGCTCGCCTTCATGCGGCCGGCTATTCATCATGGAGTGGGGGGAGGCTGGTGGGGGGTGAGTGTGGGGGATGGCGGCAGAGGGGCAGAATATGCAGCATGGGGAAATGAGCGTCCAAGACAGCTTCCCAAAAGGGTAACAAATCACCCGCCTTGCCCTAATCCACCATGGGGGGACTTGATGGACCAGTGGTCATGGGTTTGACAAATCAAATATATGGGCTCATTGGGGATAAAAAAAAAAAAAGCTGATAATACTCTCTCAGATGCTGTGAGGTTATATACTGTAGTTCCGTGAAGTGCAGAAAACTCTAATAACTCAAATATTACAAGTAAATGTATCTTTGGTTTGCAGTATTATTCTGGCCCATACTGGACATAAAAATTAGGTGATAGACCTAAAGACTGCTCCGATAAATGCAAATAGCCACGCAAGGCTGTACTGCTTGAGTCTAATCAGCAATATCCCACTGATCGATCGCTGTGGTTGCATTATCAATCATCCATCATCGCATTGATATCTCTGCAATACCTATAATCTCACCTGATCAGAATCATTGATCAACACTGTAGCGGGATTGATCTCCCATGCCAGCTGGATTGGATGACAGTGACACAGAAATGCTGCAGACAGGTAAAACGTTTGCAAGTGAGCAGCGTAGACCATCACATCCCTCGTGCAAAAAATACAAGGAGCAAATTTAAAGACATGGCTGCAAAAATAGCAACCAAGCTGTGTGGAATATATCTTTTCTAAATTTGAAGCAAAGGGAATCCCATTCCTGCTACAAAGAAATATTTCATGTGGCATATTACAACGTAATTACCCCTGATCTTGTATTTGCGATGACGGGTTTCCTCCCCATTGGAGAATTCTAAGCTAGTGGCCTGTATTCAGCAGGGAAAACAGGCAGCCACGGCACAGTCGCGCTTAGAATCTCCTCTGCATAGGACCTTAATCATCCTGGCCCGATGTGCATGTGCATATAGGGAGATTTGTGCATGAGCTGGTTGTGCGTGCGTGTGTGTGTGTGTGTGTGCATGTATGTCTTACACTGGGTGTTTTCCAATAAGTGTGTATATTTGTGTGCACCTGTGCAAGTGTGTTCTCGCTGCTGTGTGCCTATGTGTGTGTGACTGAGAGAGAGAGAGAGAGAGAGAGAAAACCCGTCCCTCCAATTCCCCCGTGAAGCCCTCTACACCAATTTCCAGCCATGGGCAATCACTCACTCAGCATACACATCTACATAGAGGCTGATGAGATCCTCCGTGGGCTTTACCATGTGACTGGAGCTCGTCATGTACTGTATATGCCTCCCCCTTTGCGCTCCTATTCCAATACTATAGTCACTGGGGGGAGAAGGAGGGGGTGGGGGTGGAGGGGTTTGGATGATCTACATACACTTATGATACATAGGTAATCTCCGAGGGGCAAATCAATGATACTTCCTGCTATGTTTCTCTTTGAATTCGAGAAGAATCCGTCATTTTTGCATGCCCATTATTGGTAGAGGTGATATGTCTTCCAGTTTAGATGTCCTTGCGCTGCCTGAATAAGGGGGCTTTAATATATCGAGCTAACCAATGACTGATATGGATGGATGTAGGTTTGTAGACTGTGGTAGATAGATTAGAGCTTAAAAGAATGTCCACCCTCAAGCTGTGATGTTAACATGGGCCACTGTATGCTGAGAGTTCATTAGTGTAATTGCCAGAATATTACCCATTGGCATGGTCATAATGTACAGAATATTAATACTATAAAACTCCATTCATCTTGCATTCATCGGGGCCACAGTATGACCAACATCATTGCATATTAATATGAAAAATGTACTTTTTCAAGAGAGGCAATAAAATGATGGTCTCTGCTGTCACTAGTCTACTGCTTCTGTACACTGAGGGCCATTTATATCCACATCTGTTTTGCTGCACATGTACATGTGCTGTAGCTGCCTCTGTCTCCAGGGAAAAAGACTGTTTTGACGGACTAAGACAGGGAATTTCCTCAGAGTTGCACAACTGGGCACCGTACCCACCTCCCCTTTCTAACAAGCAGCCCTCTCCCTCTCTTTTTGCTGATGTCAGCACGTAGCCCACCATGGTTCTGAGACCACAATTGCTATTCAAAGAGCAGACAGATGTGTAGGTGGAGGGTCAGTATGGGCTTTTGAAATGATCCCGTTGGTTTTTTAGGATAAACGATAGAATACTTTGAGTCATTGATGGGTTTCGTGTTAGGCGTTGTGGCGACCATAGACAATATCATATTCAGAAATTAGTATCACTCAGTGGGCTGTGTTTTGACCAAGCAACATTTTGGTCATTTGAAGGCCAGGAAATTGAGTAGCACTTCAGAGGTCAGGCTTTTATATGCGTTCACAGCCTCAGTTTGCTCCAACAATACATTCAGAGATATTGCAAGTGGCCAGTAGAAATTACTCATTTATCTATTGCTAGGTTGAAGTGCAAGGGTATACACCTGTATTTATTTAAAGACCAAAGCACACTTTAAACGGACACATAGTTCTTGAGGCATTTATAGTGTTGCTTTAACGTTTAATTAGACATTAGCAAGGTGAGGCTGCAATAGCATATTCTCTAAACACCCATTTTTTTATTTATTGATCTGACCTTCTGCTGCCCAGCCGCTGAAAATACCTCTGCATTTTCTCCCACACACTCCTACATTTAGCTTGCCACGCTGTTGTACATGCACTGTATTATCTAAAGCTTCTGAAAGTACCAAAAAAATTGTCATTCAATACCAAGATTACTGTTTACAGTATATTTTTTGTTTGGTTTCAACAGTGGAAGTGTGTTAAAGGTACTGGTTTAGCAGAAGATCTGGCCCTGTGTGTGTGATACATTATGGTATGTTACATTATTAATACTGATGCATTTATGTGTGAGCATCACTTTACTGTTGTAGCTGCTTGAGGTGGAGCTAGTTTTAACTGCTTTATATACAGTTTGGTAGTTTAGTCCAGTGGTTCCCAAATTAAGGGTCGGGCCCCTCCGAAGGGTCACAAGATAAATCTGAGGTGTCGTGAGTTTATTAATGGGAGAGGAATGGAAGTGTTTTGCTATAAATTCTGATTCATTTTTCAAACATTTGTCTAATCTTTGCTTTTTTTCGGTGAGATGTTGGATAATTTTAACTCTTTGAGCCTCAAATTTATTTCAGTGAAACTATATGACACGTTTAGAGGGGAAATGTCTCCATGGTGTAACTGCATAAAAATAATCATCAAGGGGCCTCAGCCAGACACTGTGGCCAAAAGGTTCAGAACTTACAATACAGTGCTTTTGAATTATGTTGTTAATCTTAAACAATGTGTTGTGTTTTATAAGTTTACCGTATGCCTTTTTTTTTCTAAACTAGCAAATGAAGCTGTCAAATAACAGCAGTGGAGTAAAAAAGTACAATATTTCCCTCTGAATTGTAGCAAGCGGTAAATATAACTTTAACTGGCACATTTTTATTGCATGTAATCTGTAGCGAATATGTTTTACGAGGCTGCTCACCCACCCTAGCCAACACTATATCGGTCTTTTGAACTAATGTTTGTTAGACGACCAGAATGGCTCTGACCACAGAGAGTTTTTCCTCATGGCTGCTGGCCTCTTGGCTCTGGCTAGCTGTTAATCAATGCTGAGGAGCAGGTAGACCATAATGGAGGATTTATCTCAGTTCTTCACACCACTTAGTGCCCAATGGACACCTCCATACCACCTCCTCCTCTCTGTACCTTCTTACATTTTTTTCTTCACTCATGTCTTCCTCACCCCCCCACCCCCACCTCCTTCTGTACCAAAGGCCGTGATGGAAACACCACTCCTGAGAGACTTGTGGAGGCGGAGGAGAATGGGTTGGAATGAGGGACAAAATAGGTTGAGAGGGTCGTTAGATAGTGAGCAAGGGTAAGGGGTCAGAACAATGTTGCTGACATGGTCAGAACTGTTAGCGCACACAAGAGAGGTAATTTTAGTGTGTGTGTGTCTGACCTCACAAAGATCATAATAGCAATTTTCAGCTGGGTCTTTGAAATTGAATAAGTTCACATGCACGTTAAATACATAAAGCCCTTATTTATATTTCATAAAATATCAGTTGTAGTTCTTACGCTGAAGTCTCACTATAAAATGCATCTGCGGACTTACTTTAGCAGCACCACTATCCATGATGAATCACTGGGTTAATAGTCCATAAGGGTTAATACAGGTTAGTGAAGTCCTGGACTGTATAATGTGTTAGTGACATAGGTAAAAGCCCTGAGAAATGCAGACATGCTTGTATTTACATAGTACGTGAAGATTTACACGCTTCCCTACATGCAAAGAGTTGGTCATTTACTGGCTGCAGTGCTGGGCGATACATTTGAGAGAAGAGCAAGTTGGATCATTAGCAGAGAAGACTTCCTTCTTAGGTTGTGTGTTTTGTTTACATCCTTACCTTACTGCTCGTCCAGTTCGCACTTCTCATGTACGGGCACGCTGTTGCTTGTATACATCCCTTGACTTCTCATGCAAATTTATGTTTAAACATACTTGTTTGTGTGTACTATGGGGAACACAAACACATACACACACACACAGAGTGTGTGGGGGGGTATTGGTGGTGGTGGTGGTGCAAGGCGGTGACAGAAATTGAGGGGGACGGGGTGGCAGCTGCAGGCTGCTCGGTGCACTGTCAGAGCGGAATGATTAATGAATGGCGGCCCCAGCTGAGCCTAACCTTTGGAGAACCGCACAGGACATCTGCAGAACTGTCAGCGCTCTGACAAGGACAGAGCTGAACAACCAATTATTTCGCCATCACTAAGGTGGGCTGTCAGCTTAATCCTAGCCATTCACTTAGGCAAGGACAGGCAAATTTCTCCTTTACATACACACACACACAGACACACACACAGACACACACACAGAGCAGACCACGGTCCTGCATGGACACACACACATAAACAAGTGAACAAACAGACATGCACAGACACGAACACATGCCCGCGTGGACATGTACACAGAGTGGACTGGTACACTCACACACACACAAACACACACACACACACACACACACACACACACACACACACACACGCACCCACATATTCACACACCGACATTAGGGTCCTGGACAAAATAGAGTTAACCCCTCCACTGCCGGCGGTGGCAACCCCATGCAGGTGACATATAGTAAGGTAAGCAGGGTGAGCAGGCGAGGTTTAATGATGACAAAACAGGGCTGGTGGATGCTGGCTGGGGCTATGAGCTGGACATGGGTGGGGCTGCATACTCGGTAAGACACTATGTCTGGTACATGTCGAGAGGGAGGAGGGGTGAATGGAGGGAGAGAAGGTGGGAGCTAGAGAGGGAGGGGTGGATGCCCATATGTCTGCAGGATGTATTTGCATAGGGTTCTTTGAAGAGAATGCAGGTATTTGTTCAATTTACAAAATATTTAAAAGGTCTCAAACAGAGAGCAGTTTGAGATTTGACCAGGGATGTAATTCCAAGTAAAAAATGTATATCTTTTGTCTATAAATCTAGATGATTAGAGAACATATTAGTCCCACATACGTCTGAAAGGTCTACACATTCTGGAGTTTTTACATTTTTTTACTCACAAATGTTGAAATAAAGTATTGATTGACCTTATGAATTATACAAAATAGATCCTGTTACAGTGAGGACGATAAAAAAGGAGAGTATTTGAATAAAACATGATGATCATGATACCAAACCATGTCATGTCAAAGAAAAGTTGATGCAGTCTTAAGTAGCAGTCTCGTGCACAGGAAAAACCTATTAAATGCAAGAAATCTTGTGTTATTCTGAGAACAGTACAGTTGTAAGGTCAGAAATGTAAGACTGATTTTATTAAGATACGAAGTATCCATCTTTCTCCACTCTGTCAAAACAGGAACTAATCCTTTTACTGTAATTAGGACCAATGAGTATATGATCGCCGGACCTATTGATTAACCAGAGGGACTTCAATAATAAAAAAGGTGTATATGAGTGTAAGTATGTTTGCATTTACATTCTTCATTTATCATCTGTGTGTGTGTGTGTGTGTGTGTGTGTATGTGCGTGTGTGCGTGCAGCTTGGCCAGAGTTGGGTGCTGATGGATGGTATGAGTGACTGATTGGGATTTGATTGAGGCATTTCTGAGGCAATAAGGGATTGAGCGTGGCTACGAAGCTTATTGACAGACTGCTGATGAAGCCAGAAAGAGACGAGGAGAGAGAGAGAGAGAGAGAGAGAGAGAGAGAGAGAAAGAAAGAAAGCTCAGAAAATGAATAAGGGGATAAAAAACAATTAAAGAATGTCCCTCATCAGTGGCAAACCACAGGGTATGCGTGTGTGACTGTGTCGTATTTCCCCTTTATATATTTGTGCCTTCATCTACAGTAACTGCACACCAACGTGCAGTAATGTTTTACGATGGATTGACCTCTTGCTCGCAGACAATTAAAACATAAAATGCCAAGTCAAGTCACTTGAATCCTAAATGCTGCTTGGCCGGTGTATATTCATGAGTGAACCACCTACTACTCTCTGTGAATGGTGAAGACTTTGAAACAGCTCAGCTCATTTGACCAAGAGAATCCTAATCCTGCCTTACCATTTGCAATTCAACAATTCAACAATTACGCTGGTATCATCTGCAGCTTTGGTTTCTCATGTCAATGCAGTTTTGGGTTGTCCACATTTTGCCGTCAACACAAATGAACTTCAGTTATAATGGCAAACCTTTGCTATAAATGTGTTTGAATTAGGGACGTCCCGAGCGAATTTTGTGTTGGGGAAGATCTGACCATATTTTATAGAATCTGCAAAAATAAAGCTTATCAAAATCGGATCCTTTTGAACTGTTTTGTCTCCTCAGCTTGCTAGCTGCTGTCCTTGATGACAGCTAGCCTCTACACTGGTAGCATTTGACTTTATACTTTACACTTTATACAAATGATTTGGTGGCACCGGGGATTGACTCTGTTCTGTTCTAGCTGAGCACGTCACACCAATTTCATGAATCGTATTTTCCCAGTTAATAATTTAAGCTTATCAACTTCATAGGTTTGAATCAGAAAGATATTCCCTCAATATGTATTTAATCAACATTTTGGTAAATACAAGTATCGGATTGCAGTCTGTATCAGCAGATATCCAGTATTATAGTATTATATATATATACACACACATATATGCCTAGATAGAATTATATCAGATGGAAGTGGATTTACTAAGCAGTAATATAGAGAGACAGCTGTGTTTACAGTGTGTTACAGTGTGTGTGAACTGAGGTCTCAATCCGTTAGTAGTTTTTGGAGCTTTACACTGGTGCACACTCATAAATGCAGACAAACACACACACAAACACACACACACACACACACACACACACACACACACAGAGTCAGAATGTAGTCATTAGAAGCCTAGTCCTACTAACAGGGCTGTCTACTGTCCCAGACAAACTGCAGGAGGAGGTGTCTGGCTGCTTGCTTTTAAACTGGGTTAGTGGACCAGAGAGGGAGGCAGAATGAGAGAGATACAGAGAGCATGAGAGAGAGAGAATCTGAAGTCTAAAACTGGGACGGGGTACATGAGAAGAATTTTCTTCATCAATTGCGGTGGTACTCCCTACTGTGTACCCCTTTATGCCACATGCATGAGTGTGTGTGTTTTTGTGAATGTACTACTCCGTGTGGCTAGATGGCATGCATCATCTTGTCTCATGAAATGTCTATTTATTATTTTAAAAAGTTTTACAGATGTCATTTTTGTCTGTTTTGTCCACTGGCTTCCTATAATGAACTGGATATTTGTCTTGTGCTTTGCTCACTTCAGTCTCCTGCCCTCGGTTGATTTAGGAGCCAAATGGCAGCCCATTAACATGTGAGAATGATTGTGCAGCCTTGGGGCTGTAGCGTGGCAACCCACAGAGAGGTTTTTTCGCCGAACATCTCTATGATTCTCAGCCTTTGCGCTGTCGACGAGAGTTAAGCATCAAAGGCGAGAACTAACTATCCTCACCCTCAATCGCTCCCTCTGTCTCTTTTTGGCCTCTGGGTTCACACTGTAATTTGCTCTTTCTCTCTTTCTCTCTCTCTCTCTCTGTCTCTCTCTCCCCCTCTTTGTCTTTCTCTCTCTTTGTCTCCGTCTCTCCTTCCATCTCTCACAGGGCTTGGGAATGGGGAGAGGGAGGTGATGAGGTCAAAGTGAATCATCTCCTCGCTGAAGATGATTATGTCTTAACCCGCCGTTATTCAAAGGAGCAGGCCCCGTGGCCATGAGCCGGCCTGCCAGCCACGTGTCGGCAATGAGGGGCCAACACCTCGGCACCGTCGCAGAGGAGGAGAGAGAGAGAGAGAGAGAGAGAGAGAGAGAGAGGTGCTGGGCAGTCAAATGAACTCCCAGGGTCAAATGTACAATGCCTTGCTGTGTGTTTCATGTGACTCACTACCCCATAGATCCACTCGGTTGATGGATGCGTGTCGTTTGTCTAATGGCCTAGGTGTCCGATCTTAGACCCCCAAATTGATTATACATGCTGGTGACATCACCGGGAGCAGACATTCGATTATAAAGTTGCACTGGAGGTTGACGTAAGAATGCTTCTGAGCAGATCTGATGTACCGCAGGATTTCTAGGAAAGTGGTGACGCCAGTGGTTATGCTGGGGGTGTTAATTAAAATCCAGCTAATTAGCGGCTAGCGTTGATTAATTGGTCAGTCTTGGCTAGTTGAGGTAATAGAGAACAACTCCTTGAATGTGCTCTGTCTCGATGAACGGGGCTCAAGGCTTCTCAGAGAGAAGACTGTTGAGTCTCCCACCTTTATCTTTGTCCCTCCTGACTTTTCTTTAAGCCTCAGACTTCATATTCAGCAGCCTCAGGCTTGAGCTATCTGTCTCCCCCCTTTTCAATTAATTCTTTTAGAGGTGTGACACACTATATGCTTTAATACACATTTCTCAGATGGACTCAAATCACATGTGCACACAACCTGTAGATGCTCTAATACACTTATAAACACAGACACAGAAAACATGTTTTGTGCGTGCCACCATACACACATTATGGCGTTTAGCGTGGGTAACTAGGAAGTCAATGAGCACTTATTTGAAATCCACTGGCGACACTACCAAGCCAGTGTGAGGTGTGAACACAGCTGTTTGAGTCACAACAAATCTAATACACATTTCATCACTTCTTAAACAAGCCATCAGCAAGTCTAATGCTCTGGTATGGGGAGCGGGACTCTGATACATGTGCCTTCAAAGCATTTTCTTAAACATCAGCACTTAGCACATCCTCCCCACACTGGCATCATACATCCACTGTAAACAATGCTGCTGATAAGTCCAGTTTATAATTCTTGCGAGTCAGATGTATAAAACCAACAATGCCGTAATTGATAACACCAACAGCTGCCACGGTTTCTGTCGCCGGCACCCGATCTGCGCTACAATTACGTCTTAATCAGCGATTATCAAGCAGCGCGTGCCGGAATTGTGAGTGCAGCTTCGTTTTCTTTCAATTCTTCTTATTTCTTGGAACGGGAAAACACGCCAGAGCCGTCAGTGTCACTCACGATTGAACCAAGCGAGCCGTAGGGATTCACCCTGCGTGTCTGTCTCAAGGCTTAAGAGTTACTCTCTCATGACGCCTTACCATTTTAAACCTTATTTGGTTTGCAAAAGTGAAACTAAGCTCTTTCTATGCCACTCTTTTTTCCCCCCAAGTTCAATTTTTGGATTGCATAGCTTGAGACAGAGATAAGGGGGGATATGGGGATAACTTTTGGGGACAGTGGACAGCGGATTTCAAGAGGGGGTCACTAGAGGAAGGGAGGAAGCAACAGAGGGAGAGAGGGAGAGCACATGGGAGGATAAGGGGGGATGGAGGTGTGGAGCGCAGACAGAGTTGGGAGTAGGTGGTGGGGGCTGAGGTTGGGGCAGCGAGACACTCTAGAGAGTTTACAGAGCTTCAAAGGGAAGTTTTCTGCTGTGACTGACAGGCCCCTAGAGTGAAGGGGACCTGGTGGCAGGCGGCATACTCCGATCCCAGGGTACCCTGCGGTCTCCATGGCACCCACCCCCACCCCCATCCCACCACATTCATCAGAAAGTGGGGTTGAGATGATGGGGGTCAAGATGCATGGAACGGCTGCTGTAGATCATGGCTCGGTTTTTCATGTTATATTGCCCTTGGACCAAGAATGTGAAGGACATGATGATGACTCTTAAATAGGAAAGAGAACAGTTCCATATTAACATTTATGTGGAAAAAACGTGTTGTGGTTCCTACTAAAGGAGTCCAATAAATCCTGTTGCTATTTTGAGTTAGTTTTACAATTCTTCTGTGAACCAGGGCAGCGAGTGTGTATGTTAGCTTCACTGCTGCAACAACACACCATAGTCATTTAAGTTTCAAATTCAGCCCTTAGAACTACCGTCCCAAAGCAGTTTCTCATAAATTTCCAATCTAGTATAAGAGAATTTGCACTTGATTCTCACCGTCTCTCACATATTGTGCAAGAGAAACCTTATTCTCACTCTCAGAAAATGAGAGCAGAAATGTGCCTTTTGGAAAACAAAGCTTATCACCGGGGCTACAAATTTGTACCTACAATTTCATACCAAGAGCTGCGAATGTACCTGTGTTGATAACATCTGTGAGCCCTCTACTCTTCCGTACAGAAATGTACTCCCCTTGTCACAGTATTGCTGAGACTGTATCATAACCACTGTACAATAAATGTCTGTTTCGGGGGCCAAGATAAATGACACCATCGTTCCCGGTCCTGTACCCGGGTTGATAGATGAGAGCAGGAGGGCTGTGTTTAAATGTGTCTCAGTAAACACTGTTAGGCCTGCGTAAACAGCAGTACATTGATCAGCCCTCTATTCATGATCAGCACGTCTCTGTCTGCACTGGATTAGTCAACATACCCACCGATCTGTTTGCTCCACTGTAAACTGAGGCCAATGTCAATGCCAAAGCCTAATTGGAACACTGCGCGCTGTTGGGGCATAGTTGAATGAAAACTAGGGATTTATTCTGGTCTGGTAGAACTTTTTATTCCTAAACATATATTGTAATCTTCAAATTCAAATCATTTTCTCTTTAATATTCCTCAAAGTAATGAACATAATGAAGATTCAGATGACATAAAATAGAGCATGCCGACAAATGCGCAGGCCGCTGCTAATGATACTTCCCAGCAAGTTAACACACTTTGCTTTTCCAACGCCTGTAGTGAGTATCTACAATAACAAGTGTGACAATGTGTCGGTGGAAACCCCGGATCCATTAATATCAGGCCGGTGCCACTAACAGCCTCTCATCTCACCGAGCTCCTCAGAGGAATGGACAACTCTGGTTGGCTAGGCAGTGGCTACTGTGTACAGAAGTGAAAAGAGAGAGAGACACTGAGAGCTAAGAGAGTGACAGAGATGGAGAAAGAGAAGGAGCAGGAGAGAGAGAGGCATCGAAGCGCGGAGGGCAGCTGCATTGTATCACCCCATTTTAGCCCATTACACTATGTATAGGGGCCTTTTTCCCCCCTCTTTTGCATGGTAATTATTTTCCAGCCCAAAGGTAGCTGCAGGCAACGTCAGCCACTGCGTCAAGGCCCACTGCATTAGCCGGCCATTGCATTATTTATTTGTGCACGGGTAGCCGGATGGATACCCCAAATCCACCGAGACTCAGGGGCCCCTCAATGTCACCTCGTGCATTGTGGGAGGCAGTTTCGGCCTCTTGGACTTGCACCGGGAAAGCTTAGGTAGAGAGTGGCTCAAGGGCAAAACAGTATCTAGGCGTTGGAGGACACGTGCTTGGGAGTAGTAGCTTGGTGTGTAATGTATTCAGAAATGGGTCAGAGGTTTAGTAACTGCCCTCGCTTATGCAAGAGTCAACTGTGTCGGGTTCATTGTGACACACTGGTTGATCATCTAAGGGGTTCTACAGGACTTCATTGAGTACCAGTGAAGTAAAAAAAATATAAATAGAGGGTCATGCAGTTCACACTGCCTAAGGGCTTTTTATGTAGTTATAGATGGTCACATGCAGTCAGTTACCCCTGGGTATCGTAGGTAAATAGGTTTGATTTCAGTGTGCTGCTTTTACATTATGCCACTCACCCTTGTGTATCAATGAAGGCTGATTACTCCCAAATACCAGTGGGCTGGCTAAGGTCACAGCATGGCATGCTTATGTGGAGAGGTAGAGCGACACAATTCAGTGACTGTGAGGTTTTGGGAAGTAATACCCTGGCGTCCCCTTCTGTACTACAGCGCACACACGGACACACAGAAGCACCCACACACTGCTCTGTTGGACATGAACCCCCATGACCTGTCAGCCTCGGCCAATCGCACCGCAGCGCCCGGAATGACAGCTGAACCTCTGTCCCTGTCATGGCTCCTCAGTGTAGAAACACACAAATGTACACAAGCACACATATCTGCCACAACAGCGGTGCAACATCAACATCAACTCCCGCTGGCCCCTTGGATCTATCTCTCGGTCTCCCTGCTTGCCAGGCAGCTCGACCGCACGAGACGATCAGACGGCCTTGTGACATGACAGTGACAACGTACTGATGCTCAGGAGAGCACCCACAACGCCGTCCACTTCACCCTGCACCGCACATCCCCCCTTGCTTTTCTGTCTGTTGACCCTTTAAGGGAGAAGATCTCTGTCTTCAGACACAGACACAATGAACTAAAATTTTTGCAAGATTCTATATAGAGTTTGTGCCTCTCATAGATCATACTGTATAAAACTCTCAGTTGGGTCTTGAAATGTTTAAAATCAGTAACACTTACTTGTATAGATATATAGGTAAGTAGGTAGATAGATTTAATGGATGGATATATACTGTTAATGACTTGAGATGAGAAATAAAAAGAGAGAGAGAGAGTCAGTTACAGAGAGATAGTTCCCCCTCTTGCCCGACGTTCCCCCTTATGGGAGATGACACTGCTGAAGCGACCCGGATGGACGGAGTGGAGGACCAGCCTATTGCAGGCGGCAGGCCTCCCAATTATTTTTCTGGCTGATAAGTGCTGGTGCTCGTTTAAGGCTGCAGCATGGATGGAGGGATGTAATGGAGAGAGAGAGAGAGAGATGGGAGTATGGAAGAAGAAGAAGAAGAAGAGGAGGAAGAAGAAGAAGAGGTGGCGGCGGAGGAACAGAGGGGATGAGGCTGGGGCTGTGTTGCATGGCTGACAGGTCTTGATCTGGCAGGATGGCTGGCTGTCACACACAACCTAAGACGGGGGTTTCTCCCCAGGGTTTATACAGTACAAGAACACACACGCATGCACTTGATACACATCATGCATCATGCAAGCATGTGGAAAAAGACAACAGCGAACACACGTGTGTTTACAAACACGTCACAACACATGCTCACACTGTTTACATGTCAGCATGCATACTGTATGGAATGACAGTATTTGGACTTGTAGTGCACACTGCATTTATAACATGCACTTGATGGTACATTATTTCTGTCACAGGCCATTTAGATATCCTGCAGAACCAGAGTGCCTTAGAAAATATTCAATCAAATAATAACACAAGATTATAAAATATGACATACATAAAATATGTTTATCAGCATGACAGAGAACAAATGTATTTAAGAGGCCTTCCATTGTTGTAATTAAGTTGATGATGCAACCGATTAAACAAGTCAAAGCCTTTTATTTTTCTTTATTAAACCAATTTGTCAGACACTTAACACCTTATTCTCTGAACTGAAAAGTTTCTGGGTATTTCATATTCTAAAAATAGACTTGAAATTGTGTGTAAACCATGTATTTCTGTTGGAAACTATGGCCATGTTAATCTATGTTACACAATATTATATTTCTCACCGTTGCCTCTATGATGATCATGAGCTGGATCAGACAAATTACAGTATCAAAATGTTGTGGATTCATGGCTACTGTGTCCACGGTTTGCTAAAGGCAAAGGATGTCTTGCTGGACGAGGGAAAAGTAAAACGAGCCAAACGAATAATCTGTATTTCTGTGCATATGAATGCAGAACCGGCAGTGGCAGTTGCATATGCTTGAAGGCCTGGGTGTCGCCACTTTTTGCCAGTCTGTTTGAGCAGGAACAGAGCTGTCACAAGCACAAAGCGAAGACTGAGAGCATTGAGCCATTAGAAAAAGAAGAAGGTTTGTGTGTATGTGTGTGTGTGTGTGTCAGCAGAAAATGAGACTTATTAATTATTTAATAAGTCTGGGGGAAAAAAGCATGAAGTATCAGGACAATTCATTCCAAAATAAGGCTTTTTTAGAAATAATTATATACTTCAGATCAGACGTACTTCACATCAGAGAAATTGTTGCATCAATCACATCAGGCCAAATCATGCAACAGCAGTTCCTTGGTGTCAGCTCTTGTCTAAACAGCCGTGGTATCTGTGTCATGACAGCCTATAATTTTCCTCATGTTAGCTTAAATGAACGCCATAATAAGGGTTATCCAATCCATGCTAAGTGTCATAATGTAGAGCAGAGTGGTTGCATTACATTGGTGTCATTGCTGTGCTGTTAATGCCTCAGTGATCACCGCTACTGCTAACATGGCCCACAGCCAGAAAAGACTGAGTAGTATCAGAGGAGAGGAGCTGTCTGTTTGATTTCATATCAGCCAATAAAACCTATCACTGTTTCTCCCAAAGAACTTTCCTCCAAGATTTCGTTTTATGTTCTTTATTTAACCTCCTTTCTCCTCAGAATAGACAAAGAAAAAGCGAGCAAGAACCCCATCCTCTGTCTTTTTACAACTCATACTGTGTATTTATTGCAGCTCCTTTCATTATCACGTTTGATATTCTTCTTCATTGCCCAAGAGGGCTTTTCCTTTTGCCTTGCTGGGGTGCAACTTCAGCAACTTTGCTGTGCCCCCGGAGTGGCTAGGGGTTAAGTAAGTATCATTCAGGGATGCATCTACTGGTATGGCCTAATTGAGGAACCAATCTGAGTCCTGTTGGATAAAAAAAAAAAACTCACTAACCTGCCAACTTTACCTATTGTATAGCCCATTGTGTTTGGATTGTACAAATATAACACTGTGGGACACTCAGTAGTGCAGTTTTGAGGTCCCTCCAGAGAGGAATCCTTTATGTGTGCCTTCTCTCAAGTAAGAGTCGCTCCTTTTGCTTTAATTACAGAAAGTACAGCAGACCCCCCAGGCTTGTTTAAACAGATCAACCAGCAGAAGAAAGAAGAAAAATGCTAATTAGTCCCTTAATGTTGCTGACCACGCTAGTTCCTTAGCACTGCTGAGTTTTATTGACATAAGAAGGACGATAGGAATCTGTATTCAAATGAATTGCTCTGCCCTCGTGTTTGGGTGCAGCCGCTGCTGCGTGTAGACCACTACCTACCACATATTTTTATTGTATTGTTAGGCCTAGTGAAATTAGACATGGTGATATGAGGGAGTCAATATGTGTTTGCGTGTACCTGTTTTGTGTGTCGTAAGCCTGTGGGATTTCAGTATTGGGGCGTGCGTTGCTGTTTTACATGTGCGAATATTGAAACAAGGTGTGCACACGTGTCCATTTCCGCGTGTCTCCGTGTGTGTATGCCTTTGTCAACTCCCCATCTTCGACTTCAGTGCGATGCCGAAAGCTTCTAATGCATTCCATGTTTCTGAGTCGAGAAGCTGTATGTGCGTTTGTGTGTGTGTGAAAGAGAGAGAGAGGGGAGAGAGTCAGAATCAGGATCAATACTATTGACCTGTTTACCTTGGTGCCGAGCATACGGGCCAGCTCTCCGGTTTACCACTTGAAACATTAAAAACAGACTATTAGTAATACTTTGGTCCTTCTCTTTACTGATTGGAGGACCCGCACTGGGGCAGACCACCTAACAGACATGAAGAGAGGAGAGAGACGGGGGTGAGAGGTGGAGGAGGAAAAAAAAGGGGGTTAAAGAGAGAGGGAGAGAGACCCTGAATCTAATCCTCTTGAGTTAAAGCCATCAGGTTTCGCCCATGTCTCGCCGCTCGCCTCTAGACCTGATGTGGTCACTCAACCCTATCGAGCTGCAGGGCATTGTGGTCCGTCCATCTCTGCCACACTCACCCCCCTCCACCCTCAGGCGCTTTTGTGCTCCTGGCTTCCCCCCTCCTCCCCCCTCTCCTTTTCTCATCCTCCTCCACACCACCAAAACAGAATTTCTTTAAATGCTTAATTTTTCCCCCCTTTGGCTTCCTTTTTGCAAGCGCCCTCTTACTTGTTTGTCCATCGATTTTTCATCCCTCTCCAGCCGCTGCCCCCCCTCCGCCTCCTTCCCGTCCTCCTCCTCCCTCTCTTCCTCTTGCCTCTCCCCAGCCTCTCCGGCTCTCCTCTGTTGTTGATGCAAACTGATTTATTTATTTATTTTAAGCTTGTTGCCCAGGTAATTTGTGGCAGGTAATGACTTTCACTGAATCTTCTTTGCGCTCTTTGAATTCTTTTTCCGACCTTTGCATCATCCAGGCCCATCTCCTTGCACATCCCCTTTGTCCCATTTGCTCTCCTACTCCCCCCCCCCCATCTCCCTCTTTTACCATCTCACTGTCTCTCCTTCTCTCTCTCCTCTCTGCCAGTATATTTTTAATTCCCCTAGATATTGGTGGTGCACGGTACATGCATCTGTGTGTGTGTCCCTGAAGCTCACCTGAGGAGGTGATTGACACCTGGCCCTCTGCCGTGAAGGCCTCTCACTCCTGTTTTCCTCCTTTCCCATCACCCCCCTTCTCTCCTTTCTCCCCCTTCTCTAGCCATTGTTCTTGTGTTCGTCGGGGCATTGGAATAACGGTACAATAACAGTACAAGTCTCTGGGAGTTGGGAGGAAGGAAAGTAAGGTTGGGGAAAAGGGAGGAGGAGGGGAGGGGAAGTAGTTCCCTTGCTCTTGCAATGACAACAATGATATCAAATGAGCGTTCTAATTCAGGAGGCAAAGCTAAAGGAGCCCCTTTTTCTCACACGAAATGATCCCTGCGTCTTGTTAAATGGGAAGGTAGGGCGAAGAGGGCGAACAGGAATGTGTAGGCATGTATGAAATCTCAAGGACCCCCCCCCCCCCACACACACACACACACACAAACATTTCCACCTACCCTCCTCTTTCTCTCTCTCTCTTTCTTTCTTACCTTCTGTCCATCTTTCCTTTTCCTTATTGCCATCTTCTCCTCCACCGCGGCCCCTGTAGCATTACCACATTAGTATTCATAGGTGGACTCTGTTGGGGGTGAGGGGGTGGGGGTAAATAAGGCTTCTGGCTGTTCCCCCAGCCAGCTGGCATACTGGGGCTGGCTGTAGAGCCGGACTGGACACTTACAGAAACAAGGAGTTCTGGGAAGAAACAAGGTCTGGGGCAAAAATTACAATGAAATGCTTCTATAAGAAATAACCTTCATCCGCTGTTTACCTTACAGTACAGCATCATTTACTGTACAGTACTATGCTAAAAGGGGGCACTGTCACCCTATCCTGATTGTAGACATAAAAGTATCCCTTAAATGAATGCTTTCAGCAAAGATGTGCCGTATGGTACTCACATTTCATTATTTGAAGGACAATAAAGCAGAAAGATTAAAGTAGCTCACATTGTGAACAAATATACAGCTCACTTCTGAGTTTGGTAATCAAAGAACAATCAGAGTTTAGCACACTGGGTTTTCTTGCCACTTCCTATTAATGCAGACATAAACTCTGGTTTCTCGCAGTGAAAGTTCCTTCACGGAGACCCTTGGAACAAAGTGAGGACGGTATTTTTTTATATTAATCAGATATCTAAGAAGAAACAGCATTAAATAACACAATTCTTTATTGTTTAAATTTTGATGGAAGTGCAGGGCCCTAATGAATGCATTTCTCTGCATTGTTAATGTGATGGGCAGGTGTCAGTGTGTGGAAACCAGCTGCCTGGTCCCTCCAGGAGGGGACAGTAGAGAGCAGGGAGACCACATCTGCCTTCCCTTTATCTGTGAAGAGGAAGGAAGGAAGGAAGGAAGGAAGGAGGAACTATACCTGAAAGACCCCCATTCACCTGACAATATCCACCAACAATCAAGAGCATTATTTTTTATTATAAAAAAAATAAAATTATTTTTTATTATAAAAAATAATGGGATTAAAGTGGGGGGGGAAAAGAAATTTTGTAAATAAACAATATTTCCAAATTTCTAAAAGGACACATGGCACACATGGCATTTGTACACCCAAGTGGTCACACGAAAGACTCAAATAGACACACTCATACATACTCTAGTACTTCCTTCTGGCATAATCCAGAGGTCAGGGCAGAATTCATCTCCCTTAATCATGCAGATGAACATGACCTTGGCCGGCCTTGGCACCCGGTCACATCAGCACCCTTATCCAGCCTAGCTTTGCATCTCTGATTGTGTTAAATCATGTTTCCCTATCATCAGCAGACACCGGACGGACAGCATCCTTCTCTAAGCACATCCAGAAAAGGATAATTGCCAAGACCTTTAAAAGCCTTTCAGAAAGAAACAGGAAAATCAACATAATTCAGATGAAGGGGATCGGAGATGTAAAGTAAAGTATGCCAGGCAATATTGGGGGCTGGGAAAAAAAAAGATGCAACAGTTTTAAAACGGTGGGTCCTTGGCATTATTATGATGATGCGTTTAGCCATGCAGAGTGGGCCAGCCCATTGGAGGGCCCCTAAATGAAGAAGCTGACCTTCAACAAGCCCTCTCTCTGTTCATTAGCCATGTGGCGCTTATCTACAATAACACTGCTGAGGAGAATATGAGGCCAGCAGGCCCAGCCAAAGTCAATGATGCACTACAGGTGGAAAGAAGAGTGTCTGAATTTAGCTTAGGGTGCTGGACTTTTACCCTCTTACCCCTACCACCCCAATCTCCCCAAATCCCCATTAAAAAATAAAAAGTAATCTCTAGTACATAATGGTATATAATATCAAGTTAACATTCAACTTTACTAGTGGAATTATAAGACTTTGTTAAAGGAAGCAAGACGGGGTGCACTCGGTTCGGTGCATAGCTTTGTTTGTATACTGCGCGTACAGGTAGGTAAAATTCAAAAGCACCAACTCCCCCCATACCAGTGAGTATAGGCCCAGTTAAAGCACAGATATGGGGGTTGGGAGGGCGGGGAGGGGTGGGGGGTAAATAGATGAATAAAGAACAGAGAGGGGGAGAGCAGACACAGAACCTGGTCGATAGTGTCAAAAGCGGATGACAGATCTAAAAGAATGAATATTGATCTTTAGGGGGCCTTTACTCAGGCGACCTGTGGGGGGTCAGCCTGCGTAATTAGACCAGTAGAGGTCTAACGCTGAACTGGGGATGGGGCCGGCGTTAGAGGAGAAGGCTGGGATAGGAAGGATGATGGAGACAGCATCGTACCATCGGAACTTAGATGTGGACGGTGTACATAAAAACTGATTACAAATGCTTAACTTTGTGCAACTGTTTTGCCCCAACTGTCACCTACACTTTCTTTTCTCCTCCCCCACGTACTTTTATTATAAATTGCTGCCATTTCCATCCTCAGTAAGCTGTAAAAAATATCTTTTTTATGTAAAAAATTTGTGCTGTGCCGGTGGGTTTGTGTGGCGGGAGTTGATGTGGTAAATGTGGGCTCAGTGTGACATGGATAAGGTGCTATTTATTGGAGCGGCCCGGCGGTGGATTAAAGGCATACAACCCCAGGCGCTGCTCAACAAGGTTCTGCTTGATGATGGCAGTTAACTCTTGCTCTAAATGTCTCTCTCTCTGTCTATCTGTCTATCTGTCAGTTAGTGGTGTAAATACGCACTTGAGTCTAGGGAAGTGTGTGTGGTGCCTACACTCACGCACCCTAACACACATGGATGAAGATAGCTACACAAATGCAAAAATGGACACGCACATAGATGGACGTACATATGGGCACAGGCCTGCGCACACCCACAGACACACACACACACACACACACACACACACACACACGCATGCGCTGTCTGTTTATCTGTCTGGCTGTGGATAAATGCGGGCAGCGTAGACTGAGTGTGGCTGTAATCCGTGTATCATTGGCTTTATCCACTGCAGTAGCACTGCTGATTTAGTGCTCCACAGCCTTAGTAATGGGCCCCTGACACACACACACACAGAACACACACAGTACTTCACGTAGTGCATCCAGCCCACATGCTTAGCCCTCTCTAAGATGTTACAGCTCACTGGTCGACCGTCAGTTGAGACACACGTACATATGTACACATGTTTAAGTAAAGATAAAGACACACACAAGCATGGGTGTACTCACAAGCAGTTGTATGGGCTCGCACACACACACCAAAACACTCACAGACACACATCAGCGGCAGTGTGGTTGTCACCGCCCGGGGACGTCTCATGGTAAGGTGAACTCGGAGTGAACCTGCTCCAAACATAAATAAAATCTCTCTCTCATCTCTCCCTAGCCCCCTCAGCCCTTCTTCCTAGCCTCACTCTCTTTTTCTCTCATTCTTTCTGTTACGTCCCTGCCTGTTCCACCCTTCCAGTTTCCCCTCACTCTTTAATGTGAGCGGCGATACGCAAAGTATAAGCATTAACACAAAGGGATGTTATGCATTCTGCAGCTCACAATGCCCACACGTAAACATAGTCTTGGAAACACCTGAGGTCATGCCTTGAAGTACCCTTGCTAGCACACGGTAACTATATGCCAACATTGCCACAGTCACATCAAAGCGACTTTCAAAAGACTTTAGATCATATTTTATTAGATGATGTCCTAAATCTTTTTTGGGCCAAAATTGCTTCTACTTCTCTTGCCTAGTTGCTTCAGTACACCCACCCGCCTCTAAGCAAGCCCAGCAACACAATCAGGGCACACAATGCAACATCTATCACTAATAACCTACCACCTACCCATGTTTATAGCTACTTTTAGATGACAGAATTTACCCCTTCCCCCTCTTTATTGCTGTTGGTCCGTATCTTCGGTCCCCTTGCTGGCACTTCCTGTTAACACACGAAGCGTTTATTGATAGGCCATTCCCATTAGTGCTGTTTACCTGTCAGGGCTCACTGCACTAATGAGAGAGCTTTGGGGAGGAAAAATGAGAAGGGACGGTTAACCACTAATGGATGTTTACAGCCTCCCTGGATACTACTATACCACCACCTCTGCTGGTACCACTACCACCAGCCACAGACCCGTTCACCAGTTAATTGGCGCAGCATTGAAGAGCCAGTCTGGGCCTATTTGATTATCATGGGATTAGGATGGGTGGAGAGAGCATGGTAAAGGAGCCAGATAAGTAGGGGGAGGATTGTTGCTAGAAAGTGGGAGTTGCAGTTGGGGTCGTAGGCCTAATCAATATCTAGAGATCAGGGGCTTCACTGGGGCTGAGTGCAGAAATGGGAGTGTGGGCTAGACGGGGGTTTGAAGGGGTATGTACGAGGGTCATAACATCAGTCCAACGTCAAAAGGTTCTCTTAGAGCACTATTAGTACTGGTGGTGAAGGGTAATTGTGCCATTAGAGCTGTAAGTGATACTAAATGGTGCAGGTATGGTAAAGGAACTACTGCGTATAGTGAGCTGGCAAGTGATCTAATGTAAATCTCCAATCGGGCCTCTTAATAGCTGATGTATCCTTGAGAAAAGCACCCACGATTGCTTCAATATGACTGATGAGCTTAAAATATCTTAGTGCGACCAAGCCAACTTGCCCCAGTCATTCGATTTGGTCTCGGAAACAGGAGACCAAATACATTTCATTCATTTTATTTGCAGCGTTTCTTTCTTATGCAAGCTAGGAGGTGTTTCAGAGTGTTTTACAACGTTGAGCCTGGGAGCTTAGTTTCTTAATGATATCCGAGAACACTGCTGTTAAAGCACGTACAGAGGAGGCTCCACATTGTACTGAGTACATGCATTCTATATTGCTCTAGGATTGCGTGGTCCCCAGAAAAGATGAATGCATTCTTTTATTAGATTATTACGGAAATCTTATAAATGCCGGATTAGCCGTGGAAGGTGTATCTGTTTATCGAATGGCTTGGCTCATAACCTCTCTCTTCTTTTCCTCCTCTGTGTGCTTTTTTTGCTCTTTTCAGCAAGCTAGGTCGATGTGCATGTGGACGATGCTGTATGGAATTATGACCATTGTTTGATCAATAGCCTGCAGTGTCAACACTGTGTACAGTTTAGATGATGGCGGATGATCAAATATTGCATAAGGTAATGTTGTAACAACTTGTAATCCACATTTGCTACTGAATGGATTCATTTTACTTGTCCATTGTTAAATGAAGGGTTCAAAGAAGCGCTCAGCAGAGCAAAGACCCTAACCTTCTTCCTCTAATTCACTTGCTCATTCTCTTTTTCTCAATTGCTTATCAGCTCTGTTTCTTCACTAATTAAAACCACACATAAAACAAGGGGATTGTAGACAGACAAACACACACACACACACACACACACACACACACACAGAACGAGAGAGAGATAGAGATAGTTGGAGCTACAATTACCAGGCAGGCCTCTAGTGTCTCATTGGGTGTCTATTAAGAGGGGGGCCTGGCTCATTGTAATGATGGCAGAGTTTAATTACTTCCACCCGGCGCCTGTTGTAAAACATGCTGATAAATGAGCCAACAGGACGGCACATCATTATTTTTCAATAGTGCCAGGCTGCTCGTACATGATTATGAGAGTGGGAGGGAGGTTCCCATACCTGCAAAAGCCTGAGAGTGTATTCGCTGCGGAGGGGAAAGGAACAGGAAGGTATGTGGCAACGTGTGTGCGCGTGTCTTCTCTCAATTTGTCAGTGTGTGTACATGTGTACAAGCATGAGGAGCTGAGAAATGTGATGGACTCGTAGATGCTGAATCAAAACACAATAATAAGCAGTTCTACCAACCCATGCTATACTAAATCCAGCCACCCATGAGATAGATATATATTCATAGCACACAATGGGCAATGTTGTTCAATGAGTACAGGACTACTACTGAGCATTGTATGCACTAATGCAGCTCAAATACAAGTATGCACACACTGTGCACTGCATCTCACAAACAAATATACATATTCATAGTCATTAATTTTACACACTTTTTTAGAAGGGGGGCATGTGTGGACCCCCTCTGATTAATTGTGTTCCTCCTCCACCATTATTAAATAGCTGAGGCAAATATCCCCCATACAATAAATCCCTCTTGGCTCATGATTAATCAAAAGGCACACAAACCTAAGAGTGGTGGCGGGCAGGTAGAGTTACAGTGCTAAATCATCTTTATTGCACGACGAGCGGGTTTGTGCATGTGCTCAGGGTCCAGTGCCATAGTGGAGTAGAGTGTATGCTTGGCTTCTGGTCAGCTACCTCAGGGGTCACAGGCACACACATTTTGACCTATCTGTAATTGACTTGCCAACCTGACCAGGGCACAAAGGTGAACAAGATGGTAGCAAAATAGACTCTGAAGAGGCCCAGTGATTAGAGGGACTTAAAAAAATTTAAATCAGGCTTATGAAGCCATTTCAGGGGATGGCTATGTGAAAACATGCATAACATTGCCCAACCTTAGCGTGTACCATCAGTTGGCATCTCCTCCAATTACTGGTAGGTCATGCCATGATAATAGTGGGTTATATAATTAGTTGGGTACCCCCCTTTCACTACTGGCACATGGAGACTTTGTGGGGGAGCAGTCACAAGATCCAGGTTTCTGGAAACCTCAATTAACCTAAATGATTAACTGTAGCCGTGCAGCGCACATCACTAGCTTGACATTTCTCAACAAAGCTAATATTATGATAGTGACTTCATTCTTTCCTGTTGTACTTCATCACTGTCCTTTTACCGGGAGGTCTTTCTTGTCTTATTGACCGAAAATGACATTGTTTGGAGTATCAGAGCCTCGTTATTTCCATTTAGCACAAAAGTGCTGATGCTAATTTGGTGGCTGCATAATGAGTTTTACATGTATTTGATTAATAGGGTGTAGGGTGGCGGCACAGCAACAGAGGCTACTGCGGTATGTGGTTTAACTTCACCTTATGTTAAATACTAATTGATTCCAATGCATTTTTAATCACTTACTAATTGGCGATTACACTTTTAAAACATGCCCTGTTGCTGCTCTGGCAGAATCACAGGGTTGTTGAGTGTGAAGATGGAGTTTAAAGGGCATAGTCTTCTTAGCATCCACAACTAAATGTCACAGTTGTCTGTTAATGTGTCAACCAAATCAAACATGCACAGTGGTCGAGGGGTGCTAAGTGACAGGTGACCTTGGTGGCGTGATGGAAGACTGGGCTGGTATTTGAGCCCTCTGATCTTCGAGTGGGAAACCCTGTCTGGTCCTGTCTAGAGATGTATGCCCAACCAATTAGACATGAAATGGCAGTGACACTCACACCCCACGTATCAAAACAGTCTTCAAGTGTGTTCATGAATTCAAATGAAATATGCTTCTTTGCTTCAAACATGCAGACAGGCACATGCTAAATTCAGTCTGTATTATTTGTATCTAGGTCAACATGTATAATGATTGTTGCAGAGGTCAAAAAGGCTCTACTTCGGGTATTACCCTTTCATGACATAGAACATTACACAAAAATATCTGCCCTAACCTCTCTTACTTGTCTTCTCACCTTGTCAAGTATGCACAATATCCAGATTTTTTTTTTTACTAGCTATTCATTTATTATTTTCTATTCTTCCCTTACCCATAGTTACCCCATCTTGGACAGCTCGCCCCATTGGATGACTCACAAAGGGGCCCAGACACCTGGTTGGGCCGTCTGTGAGGCATCTGACCTCCCATACACACACCTGCCCCCCTCCTACATCTATTACTGGGCCCCACAGTGTTCCATAATGTTCTGAGTAGTCAAGCATATAAATAAAGGTGAAGCAAAATGACTGCCTCTGTCTTGACAGAAGTGCTGAACCACAAAGAACACCTTGAAGGGCATGTTAACTGTCAATAGAGTTCTGTGTAAGCCCCTTCAATTAACATAAAACTTAACAGCTCCCCAGTTAGCCGCTATATAACCCTGGCGCTGTCTCCCCTCACCCATTCGCTATTTTACCCCCCACCCCCACCCACCCCGGTGTTGGCTGCCGTCTTGCAGTCTAGCCGCCGAAGAGGCAGTAAACAACATCTCACCGTGTACTTGCACAGAGGCGGTTACAAACACGCATACGCATAATGATATTCAGCACACACATATTCAGTCCCACATTCACAAGAAATTCAAACACACTAGCGAAGCTTCTGCACAGTCCTTGCAAATTACAAACCCAAAGAGGCTGTGCTCACATTTTGCACACACACACACACACACAAGAATGCACACGCACACACAAATTTGAAAAATCCCATTTACTGTGATGCTACGTGACTGAACTTTGCTAGCGTAGCGTAGCTTACCCCTCTCTCACAGGCCCATGGTAATGCTGTATGAGATTTGTGATGCAGTGGGGAGATACATATGGAAGGCCTGTGCTCAGATCTCTCGGTCATGCACCCCATTAGGTCCTGCTGTTGATGCTGTTGCTATCAAAGCTGAAGTAAACTGCTCAGCAGTCGGCTGTATGCCTAAGCACAGAGACAGACAGGCCAGCGATCACACTATACTGCGTATAGGCGTATCTTTCCTGTAATTAGGATGTATGAGTAGGCTACAGGGAGGTATCTTCAGGCTCACAAACAACAAAGTGTTCTGGTGTAAAATCAGCCTGACTTGGGGTCTGCATGTAAAAGTGTACCTTTGCTGTTTACATACATACGGGGTGATTTTAAACTAATGGTGCATTCGTTGTAGGATTTCAACTATAGTGAAGTATTTCATCATACATTCTCAGATTGTGTAGAATCAAAACCAATCTAAAAAGGATAAATTGCCCTAAAGACAAACAGAATGATGAAAATGCCCAGGATGAATGGGCTGAAAGATTCAACCCTCTATGCGCTGAATAGCCCCTAATGTGTTTGGGTTTTGAGATAACATGCAGTAAATGCCCGTATTCTTCTCCTCATCACAAAAAATCCAATGGCAGCTTTCACATTTGCTTCCCATCACTGGTGATTCCTGGGGAGGCGTTATTTGTGCATCACATAACAGTACTGCTCTGTTGTAATTGTCTAGGTTTTTGCAAAGGGCCACTCGTCTTTCATTCCTCTGCCAACACACATGCATATTCACGGAGGTGAAACTAACATGCTTAGTTGTTGTTTTCCTGCTTCACCATTCTTTAGGGAGACTTAGTTCTGGTGTGGATTTGCTCCCTTCGCGCCCGCAGCAGTGTGCTTGTGTCTCTGGGAGAAGGATGGCATCAGTTGGCATTGGATGGCAGCAATTCAAACGATGGTTCCTTTTCTGTGGGCGCTCCTGTTCAGTAAAGTATATTGCTGGGGGAGGTTGCTATCTACCTTCCTTCCTTTATTTCCTCTTCCTTTTTTGATTTTCTTTAATTCCATTCTTTACCCCCACCGTCTATCCTCGCCTCATCCCTGCACAAGCAACGTTCTTCTTGCTACACTCAGGGATGGCCGACGAGATGGTCTTTCTTCAGCGAACTCGGCTGCTTTCTTTAAAGAACGAGTGACGGATATGCAGAAAGACTGGATAAAATATAAAAAGGAAAACACAAAGGTCTGTATAAAACAAACAAAAAAACCCCAATCAGACTGAAATATGATCAAAGACTGGAAGTGAAAAGGAGATGTGAAAGAGGATAGCAAAGACACATAGTGACACACCACAGTCAAAAGAGACCAAGTGGTGTCTCTGAGTGACAAAAGGTTGCTCATCCTATTGCCACCCCGGCTTTATCCCTTTAGTGTAGCGCGCTGGTTTAAGGTTTGCAGAAAGACTCCGGCGTGAAATTCTGCTAAGCATGGTTGGGAGCCGCAGAACATGGAACACGGATGAGCCGGGATTAGGGAGGCCCAAAGCCCTCCCTTCATCTGTGTCTTGTAGGGCGTCTGTGATCTGGATGGTGCTCAGTGGGCGACACATGCCTGTCAATGTCCACTGGCTGCACACACAACATCTCGAAGTCTTGCACACAGTGACGTGGCCACACGCCACCTTCACAAATCCCCCGCTCTCCCACAGTGCCGCTCATCTACACACCTCTGTCCGCCAAGATCTCCCTCATCGCCGTCCACTTCCAATCCCCGCCTTTATTTCCCCTCCTGTCCTCTCTCCACATGACTATGTGTTCTTACTGTGATCCCATCACACCTCGAACCGCACTAGGCCACTTAGCCCAGCCTGATGTATGTGCCACTGGATGTGTTGTGTGTTTACAGGGGTTTGGATGTTTGCCTGTGTGTCAGTGTTGTGCTTGGCCGTACATAAAATAACGTAGCATGGTGCATGGGTGTGAATTTATTGTCTGAGCTCTTTCTTTGTGTGTCCATCTGTGTACACTGATGACCGCGCATGTCAAGGGCCCATATGCTGTCCTCATTGAGTTCCTTGCGTCGCCCCCTCTTTATGTCCTATCCTTAAGGCCGGCCATACTTGCACACGCTTTTCATCTGCAGTCAATACCTATTGAGCTGTTCATGAAAGGGAAATGACAGCTAGTTCATAACTTCCAAGGCTGATCGATAAGTACCTGCACTAGCTCAACTCATTCCTGAATCACTCCTCTCTCCAAGAACTCATCCCCTGGAACCTCCATCAAGCGCAGCATACCTGATTGAAGAGACAGACGTCATGTATGTGGAAAATGTCTGACGTTAACACATTACAAGAAGCTGTGTAATGTGTTCTTTAGCTTTATGAATGATACGGTAAGTGCTTCAATACAAAAATCTGTTATTTATACTTGACCTTTTAGCAGGTGATACCTAAGTGGATATTGCGCAGGTGTTCTGCAAGAAGATTTCAATCAAATTAAGACTGTAAAGCATCTGCATACTTGCACTGATGTGGTGCAAATTTGTGTATGGATTTTAAAGTGTCTGAGGGCACATTCATAAATATCATGCATTTGCGAGGGTGTGTGTTTGACTGGCGCATGTATTTTTCAGTAAGTGTGAAGGAAATGAGGAACAACTGCACTTTACATGGTGTCATCTTATCGGGTGAACTCAGGTGAAGTCTTTGATCCTGTAAATCCATGATGAGTCATAAAGGGAAGATGTAGATGAAGGGGAGGCGGTTTAAAGGGGATTTTTAACTATTGAGTCAACAACTGAGATACTGATTCTGAGCTACTCAATATAAGCCTGCTGAAACTAATATTTAATACATGTGGATAGTGTGTTCGCAAACGTTCTGTATGTGCTTGAATTTGTATATATAGCTATTTGTTTGCCACACATGCATTCTATTTTACACGTGTGTTAGTGTGCATCTCTGTATTTCTGCACTGTGCTTGAATGTGGCCGTTAATGGCTTGGCATCTCAGAGGTGCAGTGCAGTCACAACAAAGCCTGCAGCCCTCAAAAACACACACACTTGTCCCCCGAGTCCAGGGATGTCGACATAGAAGACAGAGGAGTCTTTGAGGGCCAAACTAAAAAAGCTCAGGGCCAGGAGCTAAGGAGAGGAAGAATAACGAAGGCAGGTGGGTGTGTGTGTGTGTGTGTGTGTGTGTGTGTGTGTGCGTGCGTGGGCAGGGGGATAAATGATAAATATCTTTGCTTACTTTTTTCAAACATAAGAAAACCCTGAGATCCTTGCGGGTCTTGAAATGCTGAACTTTGTCTTGGTCCGGTTGCGACCAGCCAGGAGGCAGCTGTGGCTCCAACACTTCACTCTGTATCTCTGACTCTCTCTCCCTTTCTGACGCTTTCTCCCTCGACCTCCCGTTCAAAGCAAAGTTGGCTCCTTATTTATGTGCAAATTTGCTCGTAGGCCCTACGAGGGTGGCGCGCATGCTGAATCTCTCCTTTCTGGGCTTTAGCAGATTATCCCGCTGCTCCCTTTGGTCCCCGTCGCCCTAAACCCAGCTGCCCCGACCTTTTGTCATTGAGACTTTCTCTTCTCGCCTTGGTGTCTTTCTTTACCTCTCTCCCCCTCCCTCCCCCTTCCACCATCACTCCATACACCCCCCCTCCCACCAGTGCCGCAAGGCTTGAACTCTCCTATCCTGCTCTATACGCCACAGCCATCACCCCCTCCTCCCCCCCCTCCCCTCCTCCATCTTGTCCCTTGCCTCTCTCCTCCGTCTT
>JAVQJD010090222.1:17500-24873 GCA_036023655.1 Nannoperca australis | reverse complement strand
GGGGAGGAGAGGGCCAGAAAGTGTTAAACAAGGAATACAGAAAAAGATGAGGGCAGAGGTGAGGAGATGGTAATGGACTGGAGGATAACAGAGGAGAGTGAGATGAGGAAAGATGGCAGAAGGGAGGAGAGAGAGCAGGAGGGGATGGGAGGAGGAGGTGAGAAGAGGGTGTGGGGGGGGGCATGACAATCTTTTTAAATTTATTTTCAAGTATATTATTAGATTGTTAGATATTATCCAAAAAAGGTTAATCATTTCACCAAATATCTGCAGGGTTTGGCTTCTACTCTGCTCGTCCTCGGAGTTGGTGCTGGATCGTGCAGGCAGAGCTTCCCTGTGAAGCCTCTCACACAAGTTATAAAACCAGGCTTGTGTTATTTATAAGACGGTCCTTATCTATCTGTCCTTAAGACAGTAGGGGGACGGACACAGCCCAGCTGGATGTGGTTTGGTATCCGGTGCCTATAGGGAGCCAGGGATTGTTTAGGAACCAGTGACAGCTCCACACTGAGAGAGCTTCTGTTTGAAAGGGACACCACAGACACCTGCACATGCTGCTTGTAGTTCATGGATAGATTCAACGTTGATTGATTAGGATTCAGGACCATGCAGGGTTCCTTAGAGGCAGCCTGAGTCCCAGGAAATGTGTAATGGAAAGTCAAAGTTTCAGGAGATGGCGAGAGCTGATGTGGTTTCAGGACCACTGGGAGCACCTACATGTTACACAGTGAGGTCTAGATGGTCTCAGGACCACTGGGAGCTCATGCATGTTACACAGTGAGGTCTAGATGGTCTCAGGACCACTGGGAGCTCCTGCATGTTACACAGTGAGGTCTAGATGGTCTCAGGACCACTGGGAGCTCCTGCATGTTACACAGTGAGGTCTAGATGGTCTCAGGACCACTGGGAGCTCCTACATGTTACACAGTGAGGTCTAGATGGTCTCAGGACCACTGGGAGCTCCTACATGTTACACAGTGAGGTCTAGATAGTCTCAGGACCACTGGGAGCTCCTACATGTTACACAGTGAGCTCTAGATGGTCTCAGGACCACGGAGAGCTCCTACATGTTACACAGTAAGCTCTAGATGGTCTCAGGACCACGGAGAGCTCCTACATGTTACAGAGTGAGCTCTAGATGGTCTCAGGACCACTGGGAGCTCCTGCATGTTACACAGTGAGCTCTAGATGGTCTCAGGACCACGGAGAGACCATGGTTTCGGTAACGTGGATAGCTCCAGTAGTTCCTGGATGGATTCAAACAAGTTTGAATTCAGGTCCCAGAGTTGCTCCTTAGACGCAATCTGAGGGACATTCATTGTAATAGAAAGTGAGGTCAGTGCTGAGGTCTGACACAGGGCCACGGAGATCTCCGACAAGCTTACTGACCGAGCTATACATAATTCATGGGCAGATCTGTGACATTTCATACATGCTGATGTTGATTTTTGTATTTACAAAGGGTATAAGCTAAGGTTCTGTCTTTAGTTAGGTCGTGTTTCTCGTCGTTTTTAAAGACACTATTAACCTAGCTTCAGGGGTATCTGTGTCAAGGTGCATTGCAGACAAATGAGAGGTCTCAGCTCCATCAGATAGAGTCAGTGGTTGCCTTTCCCTACCTCAAAGGTGAAAGGAGCTTGCAGGGCAGTAGGTTGATGAAGTGAGTGCAGAGAAAACGTTCTGCAGGTTTCAACCTGATGTTGGCAAACATCCAGCCTGCTGGACCACGGACCACCTTCGCAGTCACTGCTGCTGACCCTGACCTCCCTGTGGAGGGAGGGTTAATTGAGAAAACAATATCTGTAGTAGAATCAATACAATATATAAAAGCATTACTGTTGTGGTTTCAGTGGATTCCTCCCTGTGAACTGGTATCTATTTTTAAAACTTGAATAGGCCTTTATAGGTATCCGCGTAAGGATAGCTGCTCCGGATCGATGTCATTTCAGTCAGATCTGCTCCTTCTGGTTCACTTATACATATAACGTCTGTCATTTCTAAAAGATTTAGTGATGCTTTCAGGAGGCAGGCCAGTACGCATGGAAGCACAGATGCCCTGAGATGATTTCAGCACCTTTTTGAAGTCGCAGTGGTTTCAGGACCTTTAAAGGGGACCTCACAAGCTGAGGGGGAGCTTCAAGGAAAAGTCATTAGAGAGCGCCGAGAACTTAGACCCAACGTTTCTAAGGATTTGTGGGTTGTTTAGGTCAGTGTTAGATTTCGGTTAGATTGGAGTATGCCCAACTCCAAAGAATGTGCTTTGTTTGTGTCAATATTGTATCAGACCATTATAAATGTGTGTTAGAGGAGACATGTTAGTATGATGCAGTTGCAGAGGCATGCTGGGCAGATAAACAGGGGGATACTGAGACAAGCTGCTGTAGAAGGAGACAGACAGGTCAGCAGATGGACAGACAGGCAGGTAGACAGACACGCTCTTACTCATACAGTAAACAAGAGACAGACTGGCTTATGAAAGTGCCAGGCAGGCAGGCAGGTAGGCAGGCAGGGAGACAGACACAAAGCCAGACAGGCAAAAGAACAGTCAGCCAGGTGGCAAACCATCCAGTGTCATGCCCCAGTGTGATAATAGAGTGAAATGTGTTAATGCCACTGGAGTGATGTGTTGTTTTGTGGCGACCATCATCATATGGAGGGCATTACAATGTGCTTCACATCCCATTAGCAGAGCGACGGAGGGAGGGAGGGAGGGAGAGCGAGCGAGCACCCCCACCTCCACACTTCCTCTCACATGCTCCTCTGATGTGTTTTCCACCTTCTTCTACCTTTGACACGTTCGCTGGCTGCTGTATTTTCCCTCCTGCTCAGGAAACACCAAACTGTTATTCATGAAACATCCTCAAACTCATGCATCTAATCAAGTCTGCATTGAAAATGGGATTCACAACAAATGTCCATCACAAGTTTACACAACCCAAAATCAAAAACCCTGGAATATTTAAATTACAAATAGAAAAACGTTGATCTATTTAGTGGAGCTAAAATAGCCATCTGTCATTTCATTACCACATTTATTTCTATCAATTTGTCAAGGTTGTATTAAAATATACACTTGTTTGTATAACTGGGCCAGTTTAGGAGCCTAAAACCATCTGAGGTGTTTGAGGAAAGTCATGCTAATAAGGGAGGAACCCTGAGGTGCTTAATGTTCCCCACTGGACACCAGAAGAACCATGAACCCCTGGTTTTGACAATGTGGGGGGAAAATGTAAATGGCTCCACCCGGTCTATCTGGCCTAGAGGTCATAGTTCTTGGCTTGTGCACCATGACACAGATACAGGGCCACAAATTAAAAGGTATGTAGGTGAAGGTCCGCCCTGCTGGATCTGGTGTCTAATCTGGGGGCTCCCTGCATCTTTCAGACCTTGAAAATATTACAGACTTTATATTTTATTGATAAAGTCTTGTAATTGAATTGGCACTTCGGCCACAGTGCAGCACATCCACGACTGGACCTCTCTGTTCTGAAATCTGCTTGCCAGCAAAACAACAAAACAGGCTGAAGTACTTCTAATTTCCTTTTAATCTTTCCTCTGTCGGGAGAAAAAACCCTTCTTTTCCCGCTCTGAGAATTAGGTTGTGTTTTGATCTTTGCAAGCTGTCATGCAGAAATGTTTAAATGTGGTGCAGGCTGTTGGTTGTCCGAGTCAGTTCCAGAAGCGCTACTTATTCCCCGTAAAGGATTGTTATGTAACTGCACCTCCACTGCAGTGACAGATAAGCAGGTAAGAGGCCATCACAGATATCTGGATCCTAATGTATGGTTTACATTCCAGGGAATATTCAGCTTCCTGTCTGGTTAAAGAATAAATCTGAGGCTTAATCCCCCAGCCTACAGCTATAGCCCCAATCCCTCCATCTCTTCCCCCATCTGTTTCTTCATCCATCTGTCCATCCAACCAGCCTGCATGCTCGCCTGGCCGGTATTTACTTTGTAGATTTCTTTCCTTTTCTTCATGTCCTCCCAGAGATTCTCTGATTGGCTGGGGGGATTTGTTGCAGGTGCACAGCAGGTGAACTGTTTTCTACTAAAGACATTACAATTAGATGAAATGCTACGGCGACTAGCTTCAGTCTTTGGCCCCCAGGAGGTCCGTGGTACAGATTTCATTTCCTTGCCGTGCTCACTTGCTTTGCTTTGGCTCATATGAGCAGCACAAATACTACTACTACCACCACTGCTGCTGCACAAAACAGGAACTTAAAAAGAATGTAATTTAGTTAAAGTCCCCCCTGAAGCACAGAGAGAGGTGGTGCATGTGTCTCAATTCCCTCTCATTGTACAATAGATGCCTTTAATGTAGAGAGGTGAAGCCTGCTGCTTACGTTACACCTGCTTCCATGATGAATAAGTATCACTGTGGCTGGATTCAAAGACAGTGTCTGAACTGAATGGATGTCATTAGTTTATGGTTTTTACACAGTGTTGTAATCATACAGGCTTTAAGGCTTTGTTCAGACTGACAGGCCAACTCTGTTTGTTTTGCAGATCCAGATTGATTTTAGAAAGTCTGGAGAGCAAGAAACGCGTGAAATGCCATTTTGGCAAATCAAAACGTAGTGGCAAGACGTTGGTTATTTAAATACTACTGTCATGTAACATAAAGGCATTTTAATGCTGCAAAAACCCTACAGTGTGCCACGGATGGTTTGTGACAGAGACCTTTCACACGAACACATTTGGAGGTGGTTTGAAAAGATTTCTACAGATGAGCTCACGTCAGACTTCGACAATGACGGCGTAAATCCAGAGTGAGGCTCCTCCTGCACCGCGACTTGTTTCTCATGCTTGTGTGTTGGAAAGCAGCATCACCAGTGTACGTAGTTATTGACGCCTACGTCGTTACCACCTCATGCAAATCTGATGCGCCTGCAGTCTGAACAAAGCCTAAGGAAGCCTCCAACACAGTGATAAAGTGTTCATTTACTTCTTCTCCTCCTCGTCCTCACCTCTCCTCCTCCTGTTTATTTTTGTAAACTCTTCTGCGATGAAGCCTTTTCTAAATAGACCACAGGAGTGTGACCCACATTCCTGCCCAAATAAGGGATTGCAGTTCCTTTTCTTTATCAGACTAATGGAGAAATGAGGAGAAGTGTAACGTGATGGCCTGAAACCTGGGCGCTTGTCTTTGTCTCTCATCTGGACTCCTGGGTGTGTTTAAGTCTCTGTTTGCTGTAGCTCAGAGACACCAGACAGACATTTTACTGAGCTCATGGTTGCAGTGCTGAAATTATTCGGCAATTCATTGATTCATTGATAAAGCCATTTATAACACAACAAGGTCAAACACTCCAGTTCAGCTTCTCAGCTGCAGTTTGAGTGTCTGCGGGACCAAAGCAGCGATGTGAGGTTGTTGCCGTCGGCTCTGAGGACATTTTAGAACGCAGATGAATCAATAATCAATCAATTAAAATAACTACAATAGACCGTCTGCCTCTCAGTACTGTATAGTATTGTATTTCATGGTAGTACTGTTAAAGTTTCTTTGTATACAAGTGAAACCTTGTAGTGCAATAAATACTTGATAAAGGCCGTGATGGAGGGTTGTCTGGTCATGCAGCACTTCAATGACGCACACATTGTATTTAAAGCCTGAGGGTTCCTCCAGTTAACGTACCAGAGGTGATCAGGAGATGCCTAACATCAACAACACTTACAGTTTCACACAGGACAGTGAAGATCCACTCTGCTCACAGCAGATAAGTCTGAAGTGCAACAGGAGGTTAGTTTCTTTTCTTCCCCCCGCCAGCCCAGTGAGTCTTCTCGTGTGATCTGACAGACGAGGGATTAATGAGAAAATGGTAAAACGTGTCAAGTTTAAATTGAATGGGAGCCGGCGTGCTGCTGCAGACCCCCCCGCGAACTGGCAGTGTGAGGACACATGACAAGCACAACTCCAGTGTAAATTCAATATGGATGTCAGCATGCTAATGTCAGCTGGACGTCACGTCTCGCTGTGTCTTTCTGTTTCCATATGATCAGTCTCACTCTCTCTCTACCCGTCTTCCTCTTTTCTCTTATTCCTCTGTCTCTCTGTCTGTCTTTTTCAAGTTGAAGGTCATATCTGACAGCTCTCTGATGGAGGCTGGTGCAGTATGATTTAAGAGGACTGAACACAATAACAGTCTGTGTGTGTGTGTGTGTGTGTGTGTGTGTGGCTGTCCTCTCCAACACACACACATTAAAGATCGAACTAATCAGAGTGAAAGAAACAAACATGTTTTACAGAGAACATCACAATAAAAATGTTTCTTAGTCAGAAGTGAATGTATTCAGCACCATTCAACGTGCTTTACAGGGGCAATACATTAAACATTCATTTAAAAGATAATACCAGAACAAACAAATAGTTCAATATGAGAAAGAAACTCCACTGTCGGTGCGTTTCATTTACCTCCTGACGCAGCCCTGTTTGTCTGTCGTGTGGTGTTAAGGCTCTGCTGCTGCTGCTTGTGGAGCCTCCCAAAGGCCTGTGTGTGTGTGTGTGTGTGTGTGTGTGTGTACTCTGTATGCGTAGTGTGTGTGTGTGTGTGTGTGTGTGTGTGTGTGTCCCATTTGAGATTAAAAGACAGGACTTTGCAGGCAGAAATACACGAGCACTCTGTGTGTGTGTGTGTGTGTGTGTGTGTGTGACAGATGGAGGCTGCTGTAAGGTGAAGCCTCTGTAGATTTACCCTCCATTTCACTGTCCATCAAACACAGACACACACACACACACACAGCAGAGCATACATGAGCGCTTCTTGTTCTTGTGGAACCTCATGGTTCCTGTTTGTATCTGTGTCTCCGGGTTTAATCTCCCTCTTAGTTTCGACTCACATCAGAACATCAGAGGTGTCCGTGAGTTTTTAATGTGTCTATTTCTGGAACATTTTCTGTTGGCAGAACAAACGTTTTTCCAGAATTGGGTTTTCCCACAGGATCCTGGTTAGCAGAGCTGGAACAGTAAGTCCTGACACATCTCCTCTAGTGACGGACTTTAATGAGTCACACTAAGTCTCTGACATTTACTGTGTGAAACAGTGAAAATGAGTGTTTGTGAGGTGCTCTGCATTTCAGGTGCATCACAGTCGGCAGCTGCATCTTGTCCTTGCATCTTAATGTATCAGTGTCTGTGACACTCTTTAAGCACAGTAAATATATATATATATATATATATTCTTTTTTCAGTTCCAAGCCAGCAACATACAAATCTATTGAGTCCTTAAGCTGCGAATTTAACAAATCTCACATTGAATCTCTTTATCTACTTCATCCATTTTACGAGCAAAGAGCAATAACATCGAGCCGGTCATCTAGCCAAATATCAAATCTAATTTATTTGGATGTTCAAAGTTTAACTCCAGTTCA
>JAVQJD010090222.1:0-15000 GCA_036023655.1 Nannoperca australis | reverse complement strand
TGGATATTTATAGTGCAGGTGAAATTGAAGCCTCTGCTCTCTGTGTGCTGGAGCTCAGTAGGTACCAGATTACACCGCCACTGGTTCAATTCCCCCTGGAGGCGCTCAAGGAACTGCCCGCTGTTCCAGATGACGGCGTCCACTGTGAACGCTATGTGAATATCCTGCTACATTATGTCCCATTACGCTGTTTCAAAGCAGAGAGTTTGAGGCGTTTAACTGCAGTTTTTAGGCGTCGTCACTCACAGTTGACCAAATATCATCTCATCATGTGTGAATTCTCTCGGCTGTGGGAAAATGAAAGGCTATATTTGCATGGCAGCGTGTCTTTATAGCTCTGCCGAGGATGGAGGGTGGAGAGGTTTAATGGCACTCATCATAATGTCGTCTTTAATCATTCATGATTCACCTTCTATACACATTACTGAATATTTTAAAACCCACTTTTATACTTTAAATCATCTGTCAAGAGGCCTGGCTGCTGTTAAAGCTTCTAGCTCTGTGTGTGTGTGTGTGTGTGTGTGTGTGTGTGTGTGTTGCAGAGTGTTTTGAGTCGAGCTGCATGGTGAATTTAGTTTACACAGTACTGAATATCTGTAGGCAGCTCTCAGTCACGCCATGTGTCTCCAGCAGAATGCAAAGTGGCCTCTAAAATGTACATACGGTTGCAAATATGATCAAAGTTTCAACAACATGAGCCAAACTAATTAGTGAAGTTGTGTTTTGATCAGAAGTTGATTCAATAATGTGACTTTTGGTACTTGACAGTTTTTGTTTGTGGATGTGTGGTTTGTAGAGTAACGAGCCTTGAAGTTTTACCATCTTTTGTGGTGAGTGGGAAGTTTTATGATTTAAAAAGTGTTGAAGTTAATGTGTAGTCTGTATAAATGAATGGATGAATAAAAACATAGATTATTATGTTCTCTTCACCGAAGCAGCAGCTAAAACTCATCCAGAGGTCAGAAAATGTCCTAAATGTTGCACCTAATTTAAACCCAAGTGTTGACTTGACATCAACAACATGCCAGCATTGACGTTAGAGCTGATCGACAGAAAACGAATGCCCAGCTTTTACGAGAATCGACTGAAATGTTTTACTTTTTTCAAGCAAAACTCAAAGTCAACTTTGTTGCTTTTCTTTGTCATTTCTGACCGTAAATTTAGTTTGAATTGATCGATTGGATTAATTGTCGTTTAATTAATCGCTAATGAAAATAGCCTCATTACGGCTGCACGTCTCACGCTGTTCAGGCCACTTTAGATGTAGATAGATAATGTTAATCTACGTTAATCAGGGGGGAGTCAAGCATTAACCTGCTATTAGCACAAAGACCTTTGACCTTTGACCCACTTTCATCTGTCAAACAAGGACAAATGCAACTTGTGTCACTTATCTCAACACAAACACACAATCTCTTCAGCAGAAGGTTCTGCATGAGTGAGCTGCAGCGCACCTGTCCGTTACAAACATTACGTATTGATCATGGAGTCATCTTTCCACCGAAGGTCAGGCGGACTCCAGGCGGCTTTGGAAAGATTAAGGCAGAGCTGTTGGGAATGGGATGGATATGGCATTTCCCATCAGCCTCAGCGGTTGGTGTAATCTTCTCTGGAGATATTTGTTCTGCTAATTACATTTAAGTGGTATTTAACAACCCTCCGTCTTTTTTCTGGGACATGATTACTCTCTCTGCCCTTAGGGATCAATAACTGTTTTCATCAAATCTCAACTTGATGTCTTTGTAAATAAATGCTTGGTAAATAAGTGTCTGTCGGAGCCGACAAGGTGATCGCACACCCACAACATTCGAACACACAGACGAACTCACAGCGTTCAGGTAAGAGCTTGGTTTGAAGGGAAAGATGGCTGTGGACTCACCTGTGTGTTTAGTGGGTGGAGACACTGTTGAAACGTCACTCTTCTGCTTTACGTCTGGTTTTCTGCTTCACGTCGTACTGACGCGGTTGGAGGACTTTCCAAACCCACAAGTGTGACCATTAACCCTCTTCACAGCAGACATTTTGACTTGTCAAAGCAGGAAAAGCACAGGTGGAATCAACAACGTTAATGACGGCTGGATTCAATTTAGGAGAGCCAGTTCCAGGGCTCTGGTATTGTGTATGCTCACTCACTAACATGGCTTACTGGGACACTTAATGGAAAGGAGCCACTTACCAAACAATAAGCCACAGAGACAGAGCGGCTGGCACAGAGCTCAAGAAAGTGACTTCTGTCAGCAGCTTCATGAGGTAATCTCCTGTTTCTGTGTCTGTTATCTCCAAACTGAAAGCTGACTCCTCTCCACATATCATTATTACTCTCCTTAATCGTGTTACCGTATTGATGTCAGGCGTGCGGTAGCATCTGACCGCTAGCATTAGCACTGAGCTAATACAAGCAGTACTTTGCCTCTCATCCACTCCAACAGTTAGTGAGTGAAGTCCCCGCACAGTGTTGTTTCTGACTTACAGAGAAAGGTTTCCTGTAATGGCTCACCTTTAAAGACAACATGTCCACGTGTGCCTGATGAGACCTCTCTAAAGGTGGGCATGTAGAAACTGAAACAAACGCTGTAAACTCGTGTAATTCCCAGTGGAGTTCTGCGCACACTCAACCTGCCGAGCAGAGATCTACAGACACACCTGGGCGGCTGCCTCACCTGTAATACTGCTGCCCTGTTGGACTCTCAGCAAAGACATTTGGTGAGTCAAAAGTTACCAGAACTGATTAAAACCATAGGCATTACTACAAAAAGGGTTGTTGTTTGAGGGTGGGCCCCCAGGAGCCCCTGTTGTCAGTGAGGCTGTCTATGAACCAGTGAGCCAACAGGAAGCCTCAGAGCGCTTTCACCCTCATTTTCAGTAGGCGGGACCCAAACCCAGCAGCTAATCCTGCAGCATGTCTTCAGTGCAGCCCGGCAGCAGGTGTGTGCCAAGCCGGGCCGGACCAGTCCGAGCCTGGTTGTGTCCGGCAACACCAGGCAATTACCGGTCCAGCTTTAGCCCCTGAGCCAGCTTTAATGAGACACCCTGGCCTGTTTATCCCACAGCTCTCCCTCCATCTTGTCCTCTGTTTGTGCTGCTACACTCCTCCTTCTCTGTCGCCTCCTTCTTCTTTCCATCCTTTCTTTTTACATCTTACCGTTTATATTTGACCTTTTCTCCACACCCTTCCTACCTGGTCTCTCTCCTCTTCACTTCATCTCTTTCAGCTCCATCTTTCCGTGTCAGCTGTCCGTCCTGTCCTCCACCTCTGCCTCACCACTTCCGACCATCCCATTGCTATTTCCCTGCAGCCTTCCTTCCTTCCTCCATCAGACCTTCTTCTATGCTGCCCTCTGTGTAGAACCTAACCTTTTGCCTCCTTGCTTTCCTCTTCATCAGTTCTTTTCCACCTCTTCCCTCATTAATCTCAGCCATCATCTATCCACCCTCCAGCCTTCACGCTCCCTCGCAGTGTCCTCCACCTCACATTTACCCCTTTAACATCTCCTCCCTGTCTCACCCTGACTCCTCCATCACCTCCTCCCAGCGTCACCTCCACATCTTTTCCTCTCCTGCTGACCTCTCCAGCGCCGGCCATAAGTATCATTGCTGTGCCGTCCCTCTGGTTCCTCTCCACCTCTCATCTCTACTTCACTGCCATCATGAGTGTCATTACAGGAGAGGTTAAAGATCCTATCAGTGCTCTAGGTTTCATTAGCACACACACACACACACACACACATTTAAAGAAACATATGGGTGCCTGAATGTGCTCCTCTCACATCATTGAGGTTTCTACATGATGCAGTCTTCAGACAGAACTTCAGTGTGTGTGTGTGTGTTCTCATAATGGTAATGTGCTTGTGATTGTAGGATGTGTGTTTGTTGATCCTGATGTAGTCTCAGTAATAATCCCTCATGCCAGCGTGGGCAGAAACAGCCCTGCTGTTTGGACTGATAGTCCACTGCTCTGTCTAGATATAATTCTCCGGCTGTGGAATGAGGCCAGAGCCGGCCGACCCCATTAGAACAACCTCACCACTCATTGTGAAGTGGCCGGCCTGAGCTGATGGACAAGACACGCTCACCTCTGTCTGACTAATGGCTCCTCACTGGCAGCCTGTCTGTGGTGCAGATCAGCCTAACGACAAGAGACGTGGCTGCATGCAGGGACATGCACAATGTTGTGCTGTTGTCTACCATAAAACCCCCATTCTGTGCTGAGATACCACACCTGTGCTGCTACGTCTGTCTGCGTTTGTGGTGCAGTGTTTGCTCTGGCAGAGATTCTTGGTTTTAGTGTCTGGAGTAATAATCATCATCTGTGTCCACACATTTCTAATCTGCGCTCTTGAGTTAGTGTCAAGCTGTTGTAGTGGTGAAAAGTTCCAGATTGTTGAGGCCACGCCAGTCAGTTAGAAAGAGCACCAAGTGTTAGTGACGGGCTGGCAGATGTTCATCCCTTCACCGACAGCAACATCGTAAAGACATCACGTCTGGTTCTTCTCTGCACTGAACATACAAACTGGCTACATGGCATGCTGGGAAGTATTTAAGGTCCGTCTCTGTAGGGATCCTCTCCATAATGTTGTCGGACACTGACAGTCAGTTGCCCTCAGTGACTACAGGAGAGGGGTATACTGGACCAGTTCCAAACCTTTTTGTACCTATTAGGCATTTAAAAGCCCTAAATATGTAAAAATAAAACAAAACAAGCCTTTAAGCTGGCGGAGACGGTCCCCATCTCACTCCAACAGCCCAGTTTATTCAAACCATAAACCAATGTTTAAAGAGCTTTAACCACGTAGTGTTAGTTTCCTAAACTTAAGTGCACCCCCACCACAGATTGGTGGACTTGACCGATGGGATGCAGTGGAAACCGGAATTTACCCACATGAAGCGTGTAGCTGGTCTTCATTTCACATTCTGTTTACAAGTCATTGGGGGCCTGTAGCTGCTGAACCGCTCGCCTCTGACTAATGACTCCCTGAGTAGTGCAGACATCAAGATCAGATTAATCAAGGAGGGAAACATCTAATGAGACAATGCAGGGAAATGCAAAGTGAGACTAAAGTGATTCTAATTTGTTGCCCGTGTATTTATTCTTTTAATGTTAGAAAATCCGTCAGAGTGTTAAAGTACCGCTGCAGATTTAACAAGCGTTTGTACAACGGCCTGTATTTAGAAGAGCGATCCATCTCCTGCACTCTGCAGCACTAAACACACACACACGCTGAATAATACACTTCCAACATTTGTCTGAGGCTTTCACAGAAACTGCTTGCCTCTGGGATTTCACCTTTTCTGAATGCATCTTGAGGCATGAGTCATTCCACTAAATTAAATCACAACACTGAAATTACTATGGACTGCAAGACGCTAATGCACGGCTTCGTTGAGCATAAATGGTGTTTTGGAGTCACGTCTCGCTTTACATTCACACAGATCCACGCGGTAACACCAGGAGGTGCATAAAGACATCATCAGTCTTTGCAGTGAGCACACAGATATTACAAGAAGAGTGAAACAGTTGGTCTGGAGCACCACAGAGTGTAGCGTGAGGTTACAGTAAATCCTGAAATGAGTTTTAGAAAACGTTATTTGTCTGCAGGTTGCATATGGTTCCTGTAATATTCAAAGCATGCCTGTGCATCGCTGCCTCGTGATCTGATCTGCTCTTCATGCTTTTATTAAGTTGTCTTATTCTCGTGCACGTTGCTGCTTCAGCAGTTCTGTCGTCGTGTTGTGCACACAAGCCCTGCTCTGGTTTCCAATACGGTAATCCATACATTTCACTGAGCATTTCCTGAGGCCACTCGGGGCCTGAAGGTGAGCCCGGGAAGGAAAATAACTCGGATCTGCAGCCAAACACGTCTAACCAGTCACTTCAAGGTCAAACCCACTACACTGGAGGAGAAGGAACAGCATGGAGGAGAGGCGAACACAAAACTGATGCCACTTGGTCTCACGTTTAAGATTTGGGTTCACTGGATTTGTTAAAGTCTTAAAATTAAAGCCGTAATTAGTCTCTTGTGAGGTTTAAATGACTCCAGTGTGTTCATCCAACACGTTTAAGCCTTGTTTACCTGAACACGTCAAACAGCATCACTTATCTTACAGTGTTCTGTGTGTTAGTTTAATTCACATTTTAGTCATTTCATTGATTGGAGATGTGTAGAATCTTAGTTTGAGAGGCCACTGGTTGTTGTTCTTATGACCTAAACCTAATGTTTGTTAATGTGTAGTACTCCATTACTGTAAGACTGGGTTTATGTCGGTGATGGAACCATCTTCATCACTTTTCTTTGGCCATAAAACACATTTCTAAAGCCTGAAGTGTCCGTCCCTCCGTCTTTCACGTCCTGGTGAAACAAATAATCTGCACAAGTGGAGCTTTATTCTCATTCTTCATATTTGTCACCATGAAACTGTTGTCGACTAATATTTATCATAGAGACATTCTAATTAAAGTGTATTGGAAATAGTACATCCAGACACACCTTCCTGCTGTTGGGGTGGGGGTGTTTCTATCTCCATACATCAGGTGGTTATATGTCCTTCCAGGGAGAGTGTTATTGAAGCCCGGCGCCTTAACGAGCTCAATATAAGCTGAAATCAGAAATCACGATGCTCCATAAAAATGCTAATGTTGTTGCTGTGACAGTGCAGGAGGTGGCTGCAGGATCAGACCGAGTGCTGCTGATCGTGTTAGATAAAACACTGTCATTACACTCACGCCTGCGAGCTGCAGAGCTGTACAGGTTCTGCTCGTAAAAGAACCGACAGGAGACGTGACGGGGTTATAACGGCTCCTGGACGAAGAGGATGCGACAAATAAGACGTTAAAAGACATTATTGTAGACATTACCCTTCAGAGGCCGTTTGTAAAGTTTAAGATGCAACATTTAGATTGTGTTTGTGCTAATAGTGTGTTTTGGTGAGCAGAAGAGCAGTGACAGCGTGTCTTAAAGGCTGCAGGCTGGAAGAGGTTTAATAAAAGTCCTGCTTGTTTGTGGATTAGAAATGGTTTGTTAATCCTATTAAAGAGTCCACCAATGTTTAATTCACTTTCCATTCAATCCAGTCAATAAGTGGATAAGGATTTCCTTTAATGCAACTCTACAAGCGGCTTTTTCAGGAAAATGCTGTTTTCTAATAAATGAATGATTATGTTTATATATATATATATATTTATATATAAGATAAAGAACAAGAACAGACCTCAAAGGTTTTTGTCTGTTTGTGCTGAATCCTTTCATCGTTTATTTGTAGAAACTAATCCTGGAACAATTAGTCTAATAATAATTACTAGAATCCAAATCACCACTTCCAGAAACTCTTTACTTGCACCTCCCAGGATCTGTAGCTTTGCTGTTTTATATCGTCTTCAACTGAACGCCATTATTACTCAGTAAAACTAAAAAATTAAATAAATAAACTAAAGAAATCTGAAAAACATCAGGATGTAAAAAATATCAAGTTCAGGTTTTCTTTTCAAAGCCAAGTTTAGTCTTTCGATGCCAAATGTAACCGTCACTGATCTGTCTAGCATCGTGACAGATGAGCAGCAGACACCACTCAACCACACACACACACACACACACACTCCACACACACACACACACACACACACACACACACACACACACACTCCACACCACCTCCACAGGAGCAGGGACTTAAAATACATACATTGTCCGCTGAAGTAAACATTCTGTACATGAAGAGGTTCATCACACACCCACACACTTGATCTCCTCTTCACCCCCCCTCCTCTGCCTCCTCCACTGCCTCCTCCTTCCTCTTCGTCTGCCTCCTCTCCTCTCTCAGACGGTGAAGATGGTTGGTGAAGTGAGAGGAAGAGAAGGCGGTAATAAGACCTTTCCCCTCGAAGAGCTGCTGCATACACAAACAGGAGACGAGGGCTTCCAGACACACATCTTCCACTGTGTGTGTGTGTGGGGGGGGGGGCATGTGTGCTCCCCCAGGCCATATATGGTGTTATCCATGAAATGTGTGTGTGTGTGTGTGTGTGTGTGTCTTATCATGTGCACCTGATTGATAAGGCTCTGTGTGTTGGTCTAATGGTGTTGTAACCAGGTGCTAATGTCTGCTCTCCGTCACCCCTTTTACACAACACTTACACAACCCCCCCACCCCCCACCCCACTTGTTTTAAAGTAGAGTGCTCGATCCATCTTCCTAAAGGGCACTGCTGGTTTGGTGTTGGCAATAATTGCAAAGAGAAAGGGAAGGAGAGAGAGAGGCTGCTTGAACTGGTGTTTCGCAGTCGCCCTCTCTTAATAACTTTCAGCACAAACAAACAACTTTGTAAAAAAAATCCTTAAAACAAGGTCAAATTAAAAGTACACTTTTCATAAAACCACAGAGATGCACTGTGAAAGTCATCGAGGTGTATTAAAACAGAGTTTAACCTTTCCCGAGTTAATTGTGTTATTTTGGCTGTTCTAAATGTAAAAAATGAAATGTGCTGGATGGTTCGTATTTTTATCCCGAGTAAATCATTTCATTGGATTTCAGCCGTGGCCTTTCTCCGCTCCGGGCCTCCGAACGCTTTGCAGCAGAACTGCATTTGCTTTTAAATGTTTGTCTGCTCCACAGGAGCCTTAAATCTCATAACTCCACTCCAAAATAACCCCCGCCGGCTCCAGCCGCACCACCTACACTGCACAAAATGACATGTTCAGAAAAAGATTTCTATCTGCTGCTCACTTCTGAAGTAATATCCCGCTGCAGATACACATTTCTGCTGACAGACAGATAATGCACTCGATACTGGCTACTTCAAAGATCCTCAATAAGAGAAGCCGCTCCGAAAAATCTAAAAGTGCATTTTTGTGTGGTGCAACTGTTAATATAACTCATTTAAATAAAACTACCTACCCTCAAGCACCTCCTATGCATTGTAGTTACTGCTTACATGCAAGGTTAAAAAAAAATCCCCATGAACAAAGTGACAAACGTCTGTATTGACAATGTGACTTCACAAACCACGGGTCAAACTTGATTTTCTTTTAAAAGCACCACTTAGGTCTGTCATTTCCTGCAGTGTAATGCTCTCCAAGCATGGAGGACACCCCTGGGACACATTCAGAGGACTTAAAACAACCTGAGCCGTGTGTGATTTATCCTATAAGGCCCGGGTCCCCAGAGCCCCCTCATTACATGGTAATTATTCATGGAGCCGGGGGCAACGTGCTGCGCTGATTTACTTAGAGAAGTGGTGGAATTAGAAAACTGTTGTTTTTTGACTTTCATGTCAGGTTTAGCAGCTCGTGTGAGATCCCTGAAGCTCAGATGTTCCCACCTCGTCTCAGGTTCACAGGCTGGGATGCACTTTACTCATTTGTTTTCGTGAATACATAGTGGTGGGAAACGGAAACGCTGCCTGTTTGCAATCATTTAACCAAGAACGAGATCTTTGTGCTGTGAACACTTACACATACAACCAGCATACAATAAAACCCCGATCATGCTTCAGTTGCTACAAGAGGACATTTTATTGTAGATACTGTAGCAGAACACACGGACTTCTAATGAGCAACATGTTGCAGATCTGAAAAACATATTAGGTAAACATATTTGCTTTTGCAAAGTACAGGGATGTCATATCTAGGAGACAGATGTCCACACATTACTGAGCAGATGATGATTCTTTGATACACCATGTGTGAAACTGTATTATATGAGTTATTGCTGTTAATTAACTGTTGACTTAGTTCTTAATTGTTCCCCCATTAGTTCCTTTCAGTGTTATTCTTAATGTAAATGTGAAACTTAGTTTGATTTAACTTCAGATTAGATGATTGTTCAGGCCCTTTTACGAAGGGAACACTTGTAACGAACTGCAGGGGGAAGACATTGCTGAGATTCTTTAACTTAATAACTCCTCCTCGGTTCAGCTCAGTTCAGCTGAGCTGGGTTTAAATCTCTTCTGTAAGTCGATTCGTATCCATTAAAGGCATCACGTCTCTCCTCCCAACTCTTAATGACGAGTAAGTGCAGAGAACATCAATAATCTCCCATCAAGACAAGCTCTGCAGCCATTAGTCTTAACCATACATACCATTCTCCTAATGTGGTTGTTTAAGGGTGTTTCCTGGCTTCAGTGTTGCTAAATGTTTTTAACTGTGACCTCGTACCATCCATCCCTTTGCTCTGAGGTCCGTCCAGTACATGCAGATGACTGACAGAGGTCAGAGGTCAGTGGCAGGCGGCAGCGGCTCCCTCGGAGGAGGTGAGTTCAAAGACACTTTGACAGTTGTGTTTCAGATCGTTCACTGAATTCATGATCTCTCCTGGCAGACTGGCAGATTGTCTGTCCTCTGTAATTTAGCAAGCAGCAGGTGTGGAGGCAGGAAACACCACCAACTGTCAGACAAACACTGGTTTCAGCTTCTAGTTGGCTGCTAATACTCCCTGAAACTGACAGGTGACGTTTTAGGGGATTCCTGGCAATTGCAGACAATTCATTGCTCCTCATTAAGTCCTTGAACACACCTGTAACAATTTCATGCCTCATTTGGGAGCAAATAAAGCTTTGCAGGCTACATGTGGCCCATCATACAGAAAGGAAGAATTAGCATATGAATTATGTCAAATCTCTTTTAACTGGAGAAAGAAAAGTCACTTATTTTTAATGGCCCCCAGATCAGTGGTGCGTGTCCGTGTCTTTATTGGCCTGTAAGCGTGTGGAATTGGTTCCTAAATGAACTTTCGAATGCTGCTTCCATACAGAAACCGTGTTGCCAGTGCTGAGGAGTTATGAGTGCTCATGATTTTGGCTGATCAATACTATGGGCTCTGCTTCCCTGCTCTTCCCCTCAGGAGGCAGGGCCCCCGCCCGGCAGGGTGTCGGTGAACGATCCCATGAAATCTATTAGTTGCAGGCTGACGTCCTCTGTACAGGCGGGGTTTGCAGATCAATAACACATGCTCTTCTCACTTGGCTAGCGGTCTTTTTATACAACTATCAGGGTTAAACTACACCTCAGTGTGTTTCCGCATGAGCCTGAGTCCACACTCTCATCTGTTAATGTGTTTAGATGGAGGCGTGGGGGCTAATAAAGCGTTCTCATGTTCAATCAGTGTTTAACGGATAAGCAAAGAGCTCCCGCCCACTCCGTCTCCGGAGTCTTTACGCATGCTGCAGTTGGCGGTTTTCCAGTGGTCATTTAGTGCATGTGGCTCCCAATATTCAGCTAAACATGCCCTTGAAAACAATAACTATAAAGTGCTTCCTCCTCGCAGCCTCCAGGATGCAGAATATTAAGTGTTTTTATTTGTTTTTGCTTGACCTTTTGAAATGAGCAGGATGGTCTCTTGGAATTAAAATCTTGTTTTGAAAGAAATGGTAGCACCACCAGAGTTTGGTGGAGGGAACACACATCGATCTGCTGCGTAAAGAAAGGGTTTTCCCACTTTGGTGTTGAGGATCTTTGGACCTTTGGAATTACCTGGAAGTAAATCATCCAACATCAGCGTTGGAAGACTGTCCTCCGTCTGTCCATCTCCCATGGGTGTCATCAGTGCGTCAGGAGAGGGGTGTAATGATGGATGGATGATGGTGCCGTCTGTCCGTCGGTGCGTCAGAGAGACGGGTGGATCAGTGAGTGATGGCTTGATGAATCAATGGACATGCAAAACGATGCATACGTGGATGGTTGCATGGTGGAAGGACAGGTTATAGTAAAGTGGTCACTCTGGCGAGACCCTGGTCAACAACATCCTCCTCTAAACATCTGATAGGTGGATTGATCAGTATTAAAAATAGATTGTTTTATGTTTTGATCCAATATGTCTTTCAAATGATTGAATTATCTTTCAGCCCCTGGACTTCAAATGTCTTGTTTCCAACGAGATGAAACCAGGAAAAACAGCAAAGACTCAAAGGAATGAATTGATTCCATTAATTGTTCATTTTATGGTCAGGCGTGAGTGTGGGGGGGGGGGGGGGTGTAGTCTTTCTGTTTCATTTCTTTCATGTCTCTTTCTCCTCTGTCTCTTTACATGAGATGTCACATGTAGAAGTTCAGATGAAAGTAGGAAGGCTGCCAGAGCTGGAAGCAGCCAAACACCTCCACACTTATTCCCCCCGAAGCTCCTCCGTCTGTCTCTGCTGCAGAACTCACCGAGGATCGACAGGTTTGAGTCAAAGGATCAATTCATGATCCAAATGTGAACAAAGAGGTCGCTCCCTCAGCTAAATTCCAATCTGGCTTGATGCTCGCTGCCGTATTGATTGACAGGTTCTTTGCACAGCGTCTGACAGCCGACGACAGCTGAAACTTTCTGCCTCTGTAGGCATGTGTTTGAAGCCAAGCAGCAGTGCTTTAAACAAACCGTGTTTCATAGTGAGGAAGACACTGTACCCAGTCCTCTTCACGTAGTAATTAGCTTCTGGTCAGAGGTATAGTTTTGTTATTTGCATCAAATCCCATGAATAGACCAAACGCTGTATTGGTGTGTCTCAATACTTCGAGCCCATTGGTTCCTACTTAAGATTGAAATCTATAAAAGCACCTCACAGATATATAGTTCCTGTATGTGACGTCCTCAAACAGCTGCCCACTGTAGCTTTTAGCTAACTGGATCAAATAGTGCATGTGTTGGGGGCTATTTTCCCTGGTGGATTAATACACATGTGGCGCTGTGGTGATGTCTGTGAACCTCTGTAGAGACAGAGTGGAGTGATGGTTATTTAACTTTGTAAAGCCTGGTCACCAGTCACAAACAAGACTACTCATCCTTACCATAACCATTACTGTAACTATTTCAATGTATAATCGCTTTGCAACAGAAACCTCTCGTCTGTGTAAATCTGTGTGCACAGAGATCTTTACTGCTGCAGAAAACTCTGTTTGTTCAATCAATGTGCAGCTTTTTCTGCTCCATGCGTCACTTTCCAATGAATCCAGAGCCAAAGAACCCAGCCATTGACTCCCAGCCTTCACATCCCACTGACCCAGACACTGTTAACACTGACAGATGTGAGTCTGTGGTGTGACACGTAATGTGACTGCACAGGTGTCAGCTAATAAGCAGCTACCAGAGACCGTTAGCATGCTAAAAACGCTGTGTCCCAAAGAAATAACCATAAATCAAAGTAAACCTGGGTTCAGTATCTGTTACATCTTCTTTGTCTACATAGTCTGTGCAAACTGGACGTGTTCTCGTCCCCACTGTCCTTGAAAGGACACAAATGGACTGTGGAGATAAAAGTCTGATGGTTTTATGGGCTGCAGTCACATCCTGGCCCGTTGTCTTTTATTATGGGGTACTCAGACTAATAAAAGAAGAACATACTTTGGTAAAATCATTTAAAATGTATCTCTCTGTTATAAAAACACAGCGACGACATGAAAATGCTAAATATTTACTACTTCCAGAAGTGGATAAATGATGTCCTTTGTCATATAACACAGGAAACACAGGTGATCTGCAGAGATTAATCAGCCAGGTTTCCCCACTGAGCAACATGTTCGCCGCAAACAGTCCCAATCACACGTGATGCCTCTAGTTTGCAGTTTAATATTCAGCCGCTGGACTAAATAGTCCCACGCTGATAGCATCTGTGTTAGCGTCACACCTTTAAATATCTAACACACAGAACTCTCCGTGTTACACAGTGACGCAGCTTCAAGACTCTCAGAACATATTCAAACGGTACATCTTAAGAATCAATATCACATGATATCAGAGGGACCCTGCTGCTGTCCCCCCCCCCCCCCAGTTGTTTTGTACCTGGACGTCCCGTGGTGAGGGTCGATGGCTCCGACCCGCTCTCTCTCTGCACACCGCCCGTCACATTCAGCTTTCATCTTCCTCTTCCAGATCTCCAATTACACCAAAGCCAGCGCCGAGTCGGCCGGACCTTTACACACCCAGGGAGGGTGTGTGTGGGGGGGGGGGTCGTTTTTAAATGTATTTTTATTTTTTAGCCAGAGTGTGTGTGTGTGTGTGTGTGTGTGTGTGTGTGTGCAAGAGGCTAATGGAGGATTTGGAGGATGCAGTGTTCCTGTGCTGCCTGCAGGAGGGAGAGAAGCTCTTTCTCTTCGCCTGACAAAGCCTTTTCTTTCCACCGCTCTTCTTCTACACTTTGATTGGTGTGTCTGGAGGCCCCTTCTCTCCTCCCCACCATCTTCTTTTTTTCTTTCTTCCTTCTTTATCGCCGTTCTCGCTCCATCTCTTCCCCCCGTGGTCTCTTTCACAGCTTTCTCTCTATTATTTTCTGTATCTCTGTTTCTTCTTCTTCTTTCCTCTCACACACTGAGGAGCTGGAAACAAGAAATCAGATCTCCCTGCTCATTATCATTACTGTACACATTATGACTGTGCTCCTAGCAGGAGGAATCTGTTTCAAATGTCCACACACACACACACACACACACACAGTGACTGTAGTCTCTTTGGGATAATTACAGCCGAGGACTTTAATAGGCCAGAGAATGCCGCAGCGGTGAAACATGTTCAACTAGTAATTAGTAAGCACTCTCCTTTTATTCTAATGGAAGAACCACACACACAAATCTGTTCTGGATTACACTGAGGGGACAGGACACACACACACACACACACACACACACAACGTAACATCTATACATTTTGAATGTTGTACTTAGAGAGAGAGAGAGAGAGAGAATCAAGTAAACAGGAACATTCTGTAATTCCCTCCCTCCACACACACACACACACACACTGGCTGAGTGTGTGTGTGTGTGTGTGTGTGTGTCCGATGCAGAAATTATTTAGGCCAGTTTTTCTATTAGAGGAGCATCTGACTAATCCCTGTTTTAGAGAGAGAGGAGAATAATCTGCCTTTGTCTGTTTTGTCCGTGTGTGTGTTCTCCTGTGTATGTTTGTCTTTGTGTATCTGTTGCTGCTCGGCTGGTGCGCGTGTGTGTGTGTGTGTGTGTGTGTGTGTGTGTGTGTGTGTGTGTGTGTGTGTGTGTGTGTGTGTGTGTGTGTGAGTGAGTAGTCTGGTTTCTCACTTCTT
>JAVQJD010090219.1:0-10742 GCA_036023655.1 Nannoperca australis | reverse complement strand
GATTAAGCCGATTTAAGATCTTTGGGATCTGACCGGATGTAACGGTGATATGCTTGCGAGGACCCGCGGCCCATGATTTAAATTAAGTGGGAGACTGAGGTGGCATAGTACAAACCCCCAAAAAAACTACAGACAGAGCGGCAACCCGGTGCCGGACTCCGCAGCTGGTCCTAGCTGCTGTGGTCGGTCGAGAGCACCAGCATACCGGTGTCGGCGTCCCGGCCGATGCTAGCTGCTTTGGTTGCTGGAGGTTGGTAGCTGCTAGCAGCTGCCATGCAGAGCAATCAAGAGCGTGCAGTAATCGAGAGCGGACGAGGGACGGCTACGTAGGGTATTTATACGGAAATGGCGTAGTGACGTGGTTGACTTAATGGGGGTGTGTTCCTGCTCCCGACATTCCGCTAATTAGCAACAATAACTGACCTTGATCACATTCGCTGTTATTGTTTCACTTCCACTGTTTTTTTTGGGGATGGAATGAAATACAATAAACACATTTAAAAGCTTCAGTGAGCTTGTTTTAGGTTTATTTATGACATAAATATCACACAGAGGATTAACAGCACATATGAAAGTCTATTGCGTACTTGATGTTGTTGGTCAAATTTAGCCTTGCTTCCCTGCATTCCGAGAGCACAGCAGTATAAAATAATGGAGTGATGGTGGATAATCTAAACCACAGAGAGAAGATGGGAGGGTTATTTCACATATTGATGGAATTGATTTTCAGGCCTGAATGGCCAAGTCCAATTATAGTGCCCTTCGGCGTGGGGAATCAACATTGCATGAGAAGGGAAAGATGGGAATTGGAAGTAGAAGTGAATTCGTCAGCGAGAAAGGTTTTGGTCCGTTTCTAAGATAAGGTCCACTCTGTGTCATTGGCTCTGTTTTGATTGGATTCATCCATTTGATGTTTTTCGCTTATTCCCCTTCCTCATATTGTCCCTGTCTTGATTCAAAGTCCCCTTTCCAGCAAAATGAGAAATCAGCTGGAAGTATGAAATTTGCATCACATTTGAATAATGATGACAGCATTATCCATACGTAGCTGCAGGCAGCCTTCCATGTTTCCCTAACTCCTGTCTCCTCTGGTTTCTCTGTCTCTCATCTATTCTTTGTGCCCCTCCTATTTGACTTGTTAAATGAGGGATGGGTCTGGTCCAGCCTTGAGTCTTAGCCTGGCAATAACATAAGCCCTGTAATCTCAGCATGCGCTGCTCCAAATACAGGAGGAGGAGCAGATCCTGGAGGCTGCTGGCAGATTTTTACACATAGTCACTATCACAGGGGCTGACAGTGGTTTGAACATTTGAGTGAGCATATGTGCACGTTCCTTCTGCCAACATATGTGTGTGTGCTTGTGTGTCATCTGTGGCCTGAAGCTATCAGCTTGTAATTACAGAGATATTGCTCTCTTGAACATTTTAACACTATGCTGCTAGAATTGGATACCATACACACTGCCGTACTAGAGCATAAACATAACCCTAATGAATCTGTTATTAGATTAAGTACTATTACAGTCTACAGTTTAGAGACTGCAGGGGGTTAGAATTAGGGGGACGTGATATGGGGTTAACTGCATACTTTCACTCAGTCTGTCCTGGAAGTTCAAACCCTGGCTCCATTCTAGCCTTTGCACAAAATGAATGTCCAATTGTTGGTTTCGGAAACTTACAGAAATGGTTGGACAGAGCTAATCCGACGGGAATGTGTTGGGGGAGTGTGTTTCCAAAGCTATTCAACCATCCGACAAGCACTTCTGGCAGAAAATACTGGCTCCTTAGCCAAGAAGTTATTTTAACCCAAACCATTATCTTCATCCTAACCAAACCTTAACCACAGTGGTGTCAGAGCAGACAGCAGAAATGTGTTATTGATTTGTGACAGTTTTGAAAGGTACAGGCAAATGATGATGTCACACTTCATCACACTTCTATGTGTCGCTCTGGAGGGCAGGAACAAAAATTGTGTTTTGCTTTTTAATTTCCAAGATTTGTTGACAGTGTACACCATTCTATTCGTCATTGGTTGACTTAACCGAGGTGCTGGATATTGTCCTCTACACTACAGGTTTAACCTTATACTAAGAAGCAGACATAGTGGCCAAAATAGCTCCCTATGTATTATTATTAATATTATTATTATTATTATTATTATTATTATTATTATGTATTCATGATTTAAAAATAAATTACTGTTAAATACATATTCTGGTCATGAACTGTAAAGAAGGTGCCATATATATTCATGCTAATAATTTGGAAAACATTGTAACATGAATGCAGGGATTTTGCTTGGTCAACCAGAATAGTCAGAAGGAATTCAATCAGATGTGTGATGAACTTGTGTCCTACTCTTGTATTTTAGCAGTTATAAAGCTGATAAAATAGTAGCAAACACACTGCTGCCAACATTTGCCAAAAATGAATGAGTTACCCATCATTCCATATGACTCATTTGAAGTGTGTTTGTAATAAGTCAGTGTGAAATTGAACCTGAACTGAGATAAAAGGCAGTGATGGTTACTATTTTTCCTTTGTCCACACCAGTAAGCTCAGGTGTGAAAGTATGTACTTGAATTATCACTGAACTGCTCAGGGCCCCCCAAAAGGTTTTGGGTGACTATGATGTCAGTCCTCTGTTTCCACACACTGTGCTCACATCCACACACACACACACACACACACAGAGAGAAAGACATCCATCATCAATGCTTCTCTACTTCTCTTGAGCAACTTTTCCCAGGTTTCAGCTCATAACAGGCTCTATACACTTAATTAGGACCACCACTACCAACCCTGTTACTGTGTTACTTCCATATACAGCTCCTCTAGGGTGTGGAAGGGTGGAGGGGAATGTGTGTGGTTTTTGAATATGATAAACTTCCTTATGCTTTTCTGGAGCATGCCATTTTCATTAATCAACTCACCGTGGCCTCAATTTGTCCCTTTGTTTTCATCAGTGCTGGGCTTTAAAAAAAGGAAAAGGGACATGAGGCTGCCTGGCATCAAAGTGATGATCCGAGCCCACAGCAGCAGTCATACATCTCCTGCCGTGCACTGTGATGCCAGCTGCAGCGGTACAGGGAGGACTCCTAAAATGGCAGATCACAGCAAACCGCAGACAGCTGTCTGGCAGTGTGGACTGTTCTAGAAAACCACAAATCTCAGAAGCAGATAGCATTAATTGGAGTGTATTATATAAAATGCCCCTGATTATATTGTCGTATACATAATATGTAATATATACATAACATGATGCATACTGATTAAAATAAGATTGAAAGCTCAGAAAAAGCTATTATGTAGAGTTTGAGTTTGTTTTGAGATTATTGTGTCACAGTGTCAATGTAGCATATAGTACATATGGCTGTGTAATGACACATGCATGAACAGGTGGGCCCACCAGTGGAATTCAAACATTTTACTGTAAATTCACTCCCGACGAGGCTTTGAGGTGGTGAAGTTTGGCTGAAATTGATATGGTGGATTGACAGTGATCCACCTGTTCAAATGAATATGATGGAGTTCAGTTACTTTTTGGGGGATTTCTTGAGGCATTGGATCATTAGTACACAGTGTGTCATGGAATGACCTTGAATGGCTTTTGAACATTCCAGAGAAGTTCTTACTTTTTATGTGTATACAGTTTTTGTGGTTAATGTTCATCACAAAACATAATTATTGACTTTCACAATACCACCTCGGTCAACTGAAACACTTGCAGTACAATGTCTATCTGACTGACCTTGCTCTTTAGATGGTGCTAATATCAGAAAGTGCCCACATCTAATACAGGATATGCAGACCTGATGCCAGACTAGACTGTGTTATTGATCCATATTTGTGAAACTGAAGCCCATGCACCTGGCTGGGTTCAGCGTGACGTCAATGAACTGCAGCTGCTCTTATGTGCCTGTTTCCTTCCTCCTGTTTGATATTCCCGTCCATGCTTGTTCCAGGGAGTCGCTGACAAAGACATCCGCATACTGAGGCAAGGCGAGGCAGAGCACCGCTGCATATCGCCTTCTCTATAATTACCCCATAGCTCCGTGCAACTTTGGAATAACAAATGAGTAATCAGTCGTATGTTTGCAAAGGGTTGGAAAGAATCAACACAACAACAACCATGAACAGGAAGATGGAAAGATTCAGACCAAATTTCCAGCCTGATCCGTAAGAGGCTGCTGCAGTGCTGGCTCACTGAATTAGAGAGGAAATGTCCTTTCTTGCTCAACCGTGCCCCGGGGAACACGCTGAAAACAGGCCTCCAGCAACTTCATTTTCCAGCACATGAAGCTCTAAAAATTGTGATTAAATCAATTCTAGCAGACTGATATGGAAGCCCCACCCCCGACAGTTGCCAGTGGCATCAGCATTTCAGGTGGTCAATTTTAGTGTTACACAAGGATTCAGTAAGGCCTGGTTAAGATGTAGATAGGCTGGAGAGAGGTAACTAGTAGCCAAGCCTTTTATGGACTTAAAGAGGTACTTGAGTGATATAGTATATTTAGTATAGCATTTTGTTTTACCAAATAATATTAAATAAATAAAGGGATTAAACAGAGCAGCCCTTAGCCAGTAAAGGCTATATTTATGCTTGTGCTGTGAGCAGAGAATTCTTTCTGATGGCTGCCCAATGCCTGGACCTCATTTGGGCTCCTCATGCCATATTAACACAATCTCATGCCGACTTCCAGGAAGTGGAATTCAATTAGTGTAGCAGCGTAACGGAGCTTGCCCAATCATATGGCACCCTGACCAGCAGTTCAGGTGAGCAGAATTAATGGGAGGAAGCAGGCATTCTGGAAATTGAGTGCTGGACCCTCAGACAGCCAATTCAGAAGCACTGTAATAGAGGATGAAGTTGCATGCATTTATCCAAAAAGAAGGTAAGTCAGTCTATTTAGATGGTACATGTGAAGGGGAATCTTTTAGTAGCTTATTTTAGTGCAATTTGACTTTTAACTGCTAAACTTTTTTATAGATGTGTTTTCTTTCTGATTATTGCCCCCTAAAAAAACTACATTTGGGTTCATAAATTGCAAAACTGTTTAAAAAGTGGCAAATAATTGGTTATTAATCAAAATGTTGTTTTTATGCACACAATGTTATTTTGGTAGTAGTGAGTCTGTAGAGATAACTAGCCAAGAAGTTTAGTTAGTGGACCAAGGACATGATCCCTCACTGGCTTCCCACTCACAAACTTTGAGTTGTGTTATGTGGTGTATGGCAGGGTTCGCTGCTGCATACCACCTGAGAGGCTTTGTTTGCCCTGAATAGAGGATATCAGGTACCGCTTTCTGTCAGGTCATGAAGAGCCCCCAACAAGCTCCATAAATAAAGCAAATATTATTGGTCCACACTGGGATAAAGCAGGCATAAGGGAGAGCACCCTCTCTGGCTTTGTAAAGTACAGTACAGGTGACCCTGTCCTTTATCTTCATAACTGACTGGCATTTAAGAGTGACTGGAGTTTGTTTCAATACTCTGTATACTGAAAGCCATTTTATGAACAAAAGGGTTCACTGCATTCATAGATGTTTTGAGTCTTTGAAGACTGCTGAGCTCCCCGTACTCTGTCAGAGCAGCTGCCTGTGGCTTGGCTCTTATTTGCATCGTTATCACTTACAGTGGTTCCCAAACCTTTTCTACCCTTCAGAAGCTGTACAGTTGGTATGCCTCCCTGGACATGTAATTTGATTGTATTTTTATTAGGCTAGTCTGACAATACTGGGTAAACTAGTAACAGTTATTACAGTACAGTAATTAATTATGTTGTGAAATGGTCTGCTTAACTTTAGTTTGATTCCCCTGGTCATGTGGGAAAGCCATAAAGAGAAATAGAGTTAGCTGTCTGATAAGTTTGTGTTACTTTTGCTACAAATCCCAGCCTGCACCTGTGTTCTGTGGCCATAGCTACAGCTAGTGCTTGATTTGGTTACATCACTTGCTGTATTACACAGTATTGCAAGGAGTTCACTGTGTGTGCCCATCTGTCTCATGTTGTCACGGCTGTGGGAGATGGGAGCGGGGTGAGGAAGCAGTCCTGAGCGCTGCAGGGCAGCTAGGTGTTTGTAACAAGACCCCTGAGCCGACCTGACACCGAGACACTGACACCACTTGACACAAGTCAAAATCCCACCGATTCCCACACTCACATGAATATTTGTGAGATCACTCCTGTGTATGTCAGCTTCTTCACTTCAGCAACAACTCTCTCAGAGCAGTACCTCCTCCATTGTTAAACATGAAATTAGTCTGTTTAGATGCTTATAATATCTGCTATCGACATGTTAATGCTGGCTACAGTCATCTGTACAATCTTCTACAGCAGAGAATGTGCTCTTAAAAGGGAATCCCATCAGGCAAATTGCTTTTGAAAGCACTTCACCAAGTCAGGACTGACAGTGGCTCATTTGACCTCTTGTTGATTTTCCTTTAAGGCTAACAGGAGTAATGGAGAGCTTCTTAGTCCTGTGAGAAGACTATTACGTAATCAATATGCATTTGGTTTTGCATATTGATTGCTGAAATTGATAGTGAGTTGGCTTCAACATTTTTGGACAAACAATGGTGTGGGGATGAAGTTGAGACTTATCTTTCACAAAAGAAAGTATAGGTAAAATATATATACATTTTTAAAAGACCCTCCCCTTCTCTCAAAAAATTTGACTTCCCTCTACAATAATACCATTCATAATCTATTAGCAAAATTGATTTTTGTTTCCATACAGTTCCATACACACTTTGGTACCCTGCATTCAAATGTCCCTGACAATGGTTGTACTATATTGGCAGTTTTTGCCACTTAACATCCATAACATCACTACAAGTTAGAAAATAAAGACGGTTAGAATCAATAGAGAAGGGTTAAGTGTGTTTAGGCAGTGCACTACTGTACACTGAGTCATCCATTGCCATGGTCACTCAGGGTTAACAAGCAGCTCCAGTCAGCCAGACATTAGCAGGTCACGCTGAATTTACAGATGTGACTGAAAGCATGGCAGTGACTCGCAACACGTGCCCATTCATGTTTACACAGGAAATATAGTGGAGATGTAATATATGGGCAAAGGTAATAAATATAAACATACATCCTTATATACAAGTCAAATTTTTTTAAATATTGTAAAACATTTACAACAAACAATTTGACGCACATGCTTCATTTAGATTTCTTCATCTTCTTTTGTATTTGCAGAAGTCAGAATCTAATTAAATTACTGCAATTTACATTTGCATTCAAATTATATTACTAATGAAGGTTCACTCTATTCACTATTATTATTATTATTAATATTATTATTATTAATATTATTATTAATTGAATGTGAACTTTTCCTTTTCACTTCACAAGAGAGGTGTGGCTGAATTCCATTATTATGACATATTTTATTTTCATTAGAAACCAACTAAAATCAGGGCATGATTCCAATGGAAATGCAATTTCATTTTCAACTGTACATTGCACATTGTCTGACACTTTGAAAATGAAGTCAATTCCACATTCAATTTCATGATCATTATGCCAGTTATATGCTCAGTTATATATTTTTTGTTTTCTTTTGAAAATTGATTGAATTATTAAACATTTAAAACATGAAAATGAAATTGGGATTTACGGTAAATTTAAAGTCAAATTTCAATTCAGTTAACTTATTTCCTTTAAATATTGGCACCCATAGCCTTCCATACCCGTCAACTTAGAATACCAAATTTGTTTAGCAACCCAGTGTTTGAGACCTTTTATCAAACTGTACAGTGTATTAAATAAGCTCAGCCCTGAAGGTGATATCTTTTGGCCTTTCATTGCCCATCTAGATGTACCTGCTACAGTTGTTGAACATGCAAGCAAACTAATCAGTCTGTTCCCCTGCTGTAAAAAAGAAGCAGAAAACATTTAAGGCTTCAAAATACAATAATAAAACTTGCAAAGTCTATTTCACATTTAATGTCATTAATATGATGGTGGTGTTAAAGTTTTTTGTGAATGGAGTTTTCATTTTAAACATAAAAACAAAGTCTAATACTCAAATAGAAGGTGAATTCTCAGTTTGATTAAAGAGTTTCATTTTGTGTTTGACTTTGGTGATCCAAATGGGCATGAACGAAAGATCAATTACATGCTCTTTAAAATATTATAAAGCCCTTCCTATAGGACAATTGATTTATTGGAGAAAATTAGATTTCTCCAATTTATGGAGATTAATGGTGAAAATATTCAGATCATTGATTAAGCTGATTCAGTCGATTCTATTCATGCTAATTTAAATTAGTGCCTTATTTAGTGTAATTGCCTTGATCCAAGTTGTTTTCTTTGCGTGGATCACCTTGATGTTTGATATTCTATCTTGAAAAAGTTCGGGTAGCAATCTCTGCTTCCTTTATCTCACCCTACACACCTGACTGCCTCGCTCCGAGCCACAGCCATCTGCAATGATAAAAAGATTATAAATGGCAGAGCAGTTAAGCCGAGATGGCCAAATTTCCTCACCACCTTGATGATATAGCTTTCTTTATCTATTTTGACAATAAAGAGCCTGCATAAGGAGCTGAGTTTACAGAGACAGATGGAGGGTGAAACAGGAAGAGCTGAAGCTAAACAAAACAGATCAATTCTCAAGTCATTTTATTTAATTTTCTGGATATTTTCTAAAGCTTGAATGAACTTGTTCTTATTGTCCTGATGTTCTGAGAGACACACAGTGGAAACACCAGAGTCTCATTGAAAATACACTCTTAATGCTACAGTGTGCAATAATGTATTAGACAATTGTGTTCTTCCAACTTGGTCTATAGTTGCACGTGGTTTCAACATGACACAAAGCTAGGGTCTATAAAGAAATGGTTTTCCCCAGTTTGCTGTGGAAGAACTTGACTGGCCTGCACAGAGCCCTGACTTCAACCCCATCAAACACATTTGAGATGACCTGGAATGCCAACTGAGAGCCAGGCCTTATCACTCAACATCAGTGTTGGACCTCACTATTGCTTTTGCAGCTTAATGGGAGCAACACCCTGGAGCCAGGTTCAACATCTGGTGGAATCCTGAAGCCAGAACCAGTGGAAGTGATTGCAGCTCATTCATGCCCATGGTGTCTCAGATCACATGTTCAGCTGTCACAGAAGGGTGTAATATTTGGATATCCACTTTTGACTACACAGTGTGTTCTAAAATGTTTATACAATTAATGTTTATTTAAGTTTTTTTACACAGCCATCCATTTTGACGCTATGTGTTTGTTAGCATGTTGTTGCCTTCAGAGGAAAAACATGGTTTACACGTCAAACCTTAACACTGAGAATGACATGTACATGCACCTCCATGAGTTAGGACTATTTATAACCTTTCAGGGTCAAATAAACCGCATGCATCCCTTTGGATGATAACACAAGGTTGCTTATTTTTGACGTAATAATCTTTATTTAAGATCAACTTACAAGCTTATTTCTGGACCATACGTTTACCAGCCAGCCCAAAACAATATTCAGATTCCTATATATCCACTAAAACAGCTTTTGTTTGCTGTAATAGTTGCTCGTGTCCATACTGGCCGTGAAAAGATGCCTTCCTAATTTGATTTCAATGGGGGACAAAATCCACAGTCATCATTCTGTGTAAAAATGCATTCCTAAACTTCACGAGTTAGACAAATCAAGTGGATACAGTCTTATAAAATGTTTAAATTTAAAGTTGCTCCACAGTTGCTCAATAAGGAAACAAAACAAAGTGGGTATTTTATCATAAAACACCATGGTTTCTTATGTCTAACCCAAGGCCAATTCACATAGAAAGCCTTTTAGAAACGTTTTAGATGTCTGTCACTTGCTTCTCTCATGAAACAGATATACTTACTTTTTATCAATCCACAACAGCTCTGAGACACACACGTGAGACGTGGGAACAGCCCGGGAACTGCTGCCTTTTCGTATGCTTTAGCTTTATTTTTTTCCTCTCGTGCATTTAGTGAAGCATTATCTCTACTGACAGCTTTAGTCTCCTGCTGTTTATATGTTGTAAACTGATTAATAGTATCTGTAATAACTGATCAAGGCTCCCAGTGAGTTTGACTATGAGCATATTCCCAGGGAAATATATTTATGAATCAATCAGTAATAATAACGCTGATCTCTTTCTGTGGATCCTACTGTGAAACAGTTTTTGTCCAATAAATGTCTGCTGTCAGTCAGCCTGGTGAAGACAGTTTTACGGTGGCCCTGAAGTGCAAAACACAAACGCAAATCGGAAAACAAACACATGACACATTAACGAAAACACAACACATTAACAGAAAACACAACACATTAACGAAAACACAACACATTAACGAAAACACAACACATTAACAGAAAACGGAAAGGGTAGGTACTCCTACCGGGAGACGTGGGTGCCATATTAACAAGGATCAGAATGTGTACCTAGCTGGTCTCATGCAAACATAAGCGGCAATTATTAAACTAGCTTAGCATGCGAGAGGTAGCGTGTTTGATTCCCGCATCCTCCAATGTTTTTCATGTCATTTTGTGTTCTTGTTTAACCATTATACTTATTTATTTACTTATTTATTAGTTTTTACTTTTATTTGATTTAATTTTTCTCTCTTCTGCACTGTACTCTTTTGCTGCAACAATGTAAATTTCTCCACTGCGTGACTATTAAAGGATTTTTGATTCTGATTCAATGTTTGCTATTATCAGGCATTATTTTGATGCAGGACATACATATGAGGTGATACT
>JAVQJD010090190.1:0-16858 GCA_036023655.1 Nannoperca australis | reverse complement strand
GCGCACACACACACACACACACACACACACACACACACACACACACACAGTCACTCTATGTATCTATCTATGTATCCCCCCCCCCACCATGTCTCTCTCTGCTATCTTCTCCTCTCCTCTACTCTCTAAGTCTCCTGTCCCTTCTTGGGACATGCGTATGTGTGTGTGTGTGCATGCACTAGTCTATGCAGAATGTCCTGGGCAGCAGGGACAAACTGCCCTCATTCATCTTCCCAGAGGAGGATCCATCCATCGAGGAGAGATGGAGGCAGAGCAGTCAGAGAGCAAGTGACTTGATTTTCCAACTTTACAAACAGAGGGATGATTGATCTTTTTGATGGAGAATTTTGGATCGTATGTATCAATCATTTTGTCAGATCATTGAAATCTAATGACCTAAGTTATGCCGTTAAGTCAAAGCAATGGAGTGAATCTTGCACCTGACTGATGATCACAACTTTAAAACTTAGACTGCATCAAGCACTCTACCATTCTGTCTTGTTTTCTCCTACAACTAACTCGGGCTTGTCGGGACATTGTACATGATATCAGTGATGCAGAATTTGCAAAGCATTAGGGAAAGAAGAATCTCAATATTGTGATGTGACATTTTACAAAATTGGCCCAACTGGGGGGCCACATACTGCATTTGTTTGTTTGGTAATGTGGCGGTATCTCAGGCATTGCTTATGTGTTTTTACCACACTGATTGTCCCAGGAGAGCACAACGGTAACAGGTGAAAACAAGTCGATTTGTTACGGATTAGCCACAGGGGTGTTGTGCCTTATTTTCATGTAAATTGGGTCATTGCTCATTTGACCATGTTAATTTCTTGAGATTCATTGTAAGATTAGATCATCTTTTTTTTTTTCCTTCTTCCATTGGCAGTCATCTGTGTTTCTCAGAAAGCATGCTTTGCCTCTGCATATTTTGTACTCATCATTCATTCATTCATCATCAATGTGAGCAAGCTGAGCTCCAAGCCTTTATAAAATAGTTCACAGCACATACAGTACAAATATAGTACAGACACACATTTCGTCAAGTCCCTGCCTCCCTTTCTCAACATCCCTCTCTCAAGTTCTATATATCTTCTCTGAGATCAAACCTCCAGGTCAAAAGAGGCCATTACTCTACGCTCCCTCCCCAGGAAATGTAGCTCAGTCCTGGGGAGATGTGTACCATGTGTGGCTGCCTCTCTCTGGAGGTGTCGTGGAGAGATGCAGGGTGTTAATTTGAGTGTGTACATTTCTGTCAGAACAAAAGTACACACATTCCTAAGGGTGTATACATACAGTTTGTGTATGTGCTTGAATAAGTGTGTGACTGTGTGTGTTTGTTGTGTATGTGAGTGTGTGCCCAGAGGCTATTAGCTGCAGTCTGACACATTCCACTAATATCTAAACAGGTTTGAAACCTCAAGAGGGTTCTCAGCCAAAGCAAGCAGACAATATTAACATCCTCTCAGTCTGTCACTCTGTCAGTAAGTCAGTCCTTCATTCACTGACTATGAGCCACTACCATGTGATGGAGACTGCAGTGAGCTCACTCCTTACAGACCAAACTCAACACAAACATAAGCAATCCTCACAACTTCTTGGTGCACTAAGTACAAAATATCTTTAGATCTAAACGCAACCACTCCAACCTGCCTCTCTCACACAAACTCTAACTGTAACTGCCAATGTAACCACACAATTTATAAATCACACGCACATATACACAGTCATCTTCAAGACAAACTGCAGTAAGCAAACAGATAGTCTCTCCCTCACACTGTAGTACTCACGGTTTCTGGGTTTGTCGTCATCCATGCCCTCCTCTTCATTCTCTGGGTCAATGTCTTCAGCCTGAGTGATCCAGTCTAAATAGCCCTACACACACACACACACACACACACACACATAAAGACAAAGACAATACTGATTGGTTAGCAGGACTGAAAGCAGTCTAACTTCTTATCAGTAAAAGAAAGACCAAGCTGCAGTTATCTGACATCTGTTTGGAATTTTATGAATGAAATGTTTCAGTATTCCTTGTGTTTCTTGATGTTCCTGTGCCATATTATTATACTGAACACTTTAAGGTGGACACTCTAAGGACACACAGTAGTTATTACAGAATGTTTTATGATTATTTTCAAATCTTTTAACACATTATTTTGTCCCTGCTTTTGTTTCCTTTTTCATCCCGTCTGTAAAATGTTCTTGTAAATAAAGTTTGCAGGGTTTTCTGTTGGCTGTCTTAAACTGATAGTATTTTGGACTTCTCTGTGATCCTTATATGCAGTCGCCAGTGGTGAAGGATGTTCAATATTTAATAAAGCTGTAATAACCTCGGAAAGGTGTGGTCTTAATTCTTATCTAACTCTGCATATATGTGTGACCTTGCTTGAATTTATTAATTTAACAGTTACACATTATTTAAAGATGTATTAGTGCAAGATTTAGCCACTAGGCACTGGGAATTTAAAATTCCAGTCACCTTTTTGAGAGCCTGACAGTAATATATAGTGAATCCTAGTGGCAGGTGAAGACATGTTCTTTCAGAAGGGGCGCTCAAATTGGTTGGGCGTTAAATACGCACAGAGAGAACAGCCTACCTTGAGGTCCTCCTCCAGTTGCTGTTTTTCTCTGAGTTTCTGGAAGTCACCACGTGCCTTGGCCTTCTCTCTCTCTTTGGAAAACTCTCTGGGTGGGAGGGGAGCAGGATGGAGGGAGGGGAGGTAGACAGTTGGGGAGGGGTATAGAGAGTAATAGAGGGAGAGTGGAAACAGAGGGAGGGGGAAAAGAATCTGAAAATCTAGACTGAAGTGTTGCTTAAATGCAAATTCTTTGACAATACAGTACATTATACAGTACTTCAGTACAGGAAGGAGGGAAAACCTGCTAGAGAGAAAAAATAAATTTAAAGTGAAGAGAGAAAAGATCTGCCAAGGAGAAAAGGTATTAGTATGCAAATACAGATGAAAGCACATCCAGACAGACACACTGAAACAGGAAGCACATCTCAAACAATCAAACTCAACTGGATATATTTTTAAGCAGCCAACACATAGATTACGTTAAATTCAGCTATGTTTTTGTGTTAATAAACATTAGAACTATAATTAAAACCTAATGCGCTGTTGGGAACGTATATAATATAAAACTAAAAAGTGATTGAGCCATGATTGTGCTACATCATGACTGGCTGTAAATTCAGTCCCAAAATGTCCAACAGCTTAAAAAATAGACTTGTTTGTCTCACTTCTAATTTTGTTTATATTGTTGCTGTCCCAGGGCATTAGAGCCCCAGGTGCTCCCAGGCCAGCTGGGAGTTTCCGCGGGGCGTTCTAGGTCCACCCCTTGGTCTCCTCCCAGTTGCAATGTGTTTGGTACAACCCCAGAGGGAGGGACAGAGAGGGCACCCCTCACCAGCTGTACCACCTCGGCTTTCCTGTCGAAACTGAGGAGACGTGGCTTTGCGCCGAGGTCGTCCTTCATCACTGAGCTCCTCACCTTTTGTCTGCTATCTAATTCTTTCAATCACCGCCCAGAGGTTCTGGCCATATGTTGGAATGAAGATATAAAGAGGGCTTTATTCTGTGCCCCAGCTATTTTATCCTAAAAAGTTTGCAAATGTTCCTTCAGAAAAAAAAAGTAATTGAAGTGTAAATGTAAACAAAGAATTATCAAGAACAATCCATTTAATTTTTAATACTCCTATAATCACTTATTATGGAGCGATTTATTTGATTTTATTCTTATTAATACAGTATGATGCATGCTTATTTCATTGGGATTTGGGGGGTGATATGGACAAAGAGGACATAAACAAAGACAATTTAAGACAACTAAAATCAATGTTAAGAGAGTATTTAATATTTAAATATGATGAAACCCGGTGAAATTTCTTCCAGGCGTGTAACAAGACAAAAGAAAGAATGAAGGAACATTTGATTAAATGCTGCACTTTGGGGAAGGTCAAAGTGAGGTTGGAGCCAAAGATGGAGATTGTACAAAAAGAATTGACTTGGATGAAAACTGACAGGAGCTGGGAGGCTTGGGAACATCTGCAGCTACTGCAGGTGTACTAATCCATATTAGTAGCTCCATTGACAAGTAAACTTTGCTAGTCAGTAGAGTTCCCTGCTAGTCACTTCTCTCACACTGTATACTCTTGGGTTTGTCTGAATATTGTCAATCAGATATTAGCTAATCAATATATATATTGTAATTAAACATTTTGTGTGTAATGTTTAGTTTTACTGTTCCGTGGAGAGCAAGAACAGGATCCATAATGTTAAGTCAAGTCAATTATTTTTATGTAACCCAACATCAAAATTCACAATTTGCCTCAATAATGAAACTCTACAGGTTGTTATGTGCCATTTTCATAGATTTCTCCCCTAAGTCTATAGGCTGGAACAGAATTAGAGTGCGTGTTCTGTGTGAAATTTAGAGGAATGATGGAACCTCAGATCACACCTACAGACAGCAGATACACACACTCGCACACAATAGATCAATGAGCATTAGGACAAACTGCTATTGTCTCGCTTGTCAGAACACTAGCAGGAGACCCAATCCTATTGATCTGTCTTCGTGTGTGCCAGTGTGTGCATATACTGTATGTGTGTGTGTGAGCGCACATGGGTGAGAGCAAAACTTACAACGGCATCACTGTCATTTTTCCATTCCCATCATCAAATTTTTCTGTCCCCTCACCTTTTGTTTCTTTTTTCTCTCTTTCAAGAGAGACAGCTTCTCTTTGCATTCGTTCTATTTACATATTACATCAAATCCGGACAAACACAGTCACACCCAATGTTTCTGCCTCTACGTCTGTCATTCTTCTTTTTCCTGTTAAGACATTAGTTATTATGCCAATCTGAGACCCACACGCCATCCACCATCCATGGTGGAAGCAGTTGGTAAAAGGTCAGGCTGTATAGTGTGTTGGCAGCATCATTAGTCAGAAGTCAGACAAAGAGTCAGACAGCCAAACCCCCCAAGCTGTTTGGACCAGATTGACCTCTATTATTTTTCCCCACAATGCTGCTGTCACATCCCTGTGGGTATCAAGAGTCAGATTCGGGTCAGTCAGTCAGGGGTGAGACATTTCACTCCCCTAAACCTGTTTCTTACCAAAGTCCATCATAACCTAGTGTACATGATGTGAAGAACATTCAAAATTATACTTAATTGTAATGGTAATGAGTTTAGTAATTCTTTTTTAAATGGGGGTTGGTGGGTGGCCAATTACCTGGTGAGGTTAAATAATCATAAGCATAAAGACAAGGTTAAGGTAAAATAACGTTTTAATGTATTCCCAAAAGCTGAAACCCAACAGCAAGCTGTAAATATCTGTCAATATCTTTACAGTGTTCTACAAACACAACTTTCATTAGGCTCTGTCCACATGGGAACCTGAATTTATACCGCTGCTTTATGCTTCTCTTTATTTTAAAGTGAGATGACGTTGTTTGGTGCCATCCAAGCAGCACTGAGAACTGAGCATTTTATGATAGTAATAATAGTGCTACTCAATAGAAGCAACACTGCACAGTTGTAGAGAGTGAGACCTTTTTGATAGAGGTAATATGCAAAATGTCTCACTGGCAGAGAATACCAATCTGTCCTGCTGAAGTGTCCTAGAGCCAGATGCTGAAGTATGATTTCACTACAGTCAGATACAATGATCATTTAGTTTCACATAGCTTTGTATGGTATTCATTAAATTTAAACACCATCCCCAGTCAGAAGCAGGAAGTAGACAGAAATAAAGAGTTCCCCTCAGCAAAAACAAACAGCAAAGGCATGAAAGAGAGAAAGAGAGGTTAGTCTCAAGTGACCTTTAACCTTGCCCTTACCCGCTCAATACCCCAAGAACCAAGTTTAGCACAAAGAAGGATCCGATGATGATTAAGGTGACAAAATACACCCAGGGCCACTTGTACCCTACTGCATCATTCACCTAGGTGGAGAGGGAGGCATGGAGGAGTGGGACCAAGAAGAGGAGACAGTAAGGATGGATGGAAGGAAGGAGAATGAGAGGTGGATGGAAGGTAAAAATGGATGTAGGAAAAGGAAAGCAAATAGAGAGGACATTGATTGACAGGGTAGGGATGAAAGCAAGGAAGGAGCAGTAAGGAATGTCAGGAGGGAAGGAAGGGAAGAGGGCAGCACTTAGTGAAAGTTCCCAACACATGGAACCACTTGTTTCTGCAGGATCCCTGCTGATATTATGTTGCATTCATAGCATTTGTCAGAGTCACTTAGTGGGCTGCATGGCAACGCATTTGGTCAGCTGTATTTAAAGTGGAATGGAAAGATTTACAGAAATACTGGTAGTTTTAAGAGACGTATTTTAAGTTGGCCATGCAAAACAGTGATAATGACAGAAGACTATGAATGACCCACATGATAAACAAAACAACTCCTCTGAGCGCATGTATTTCTGTGAAAAGGGATTGGTTATAAGTTTGAAAATAGTTTGATTCACTTTAGTTCCACTCAAATCAGCTCATTTCAGGCTTAATCACTGTGGAGAGAAAGCATTTCAGTTAGACACTTCAACAGACTGTGCAGCAAGACTCCCATGGATTGGACATCATTACTGTCCTCATGACAAATTAACCTCATTGTCTTTACTCTTTCAAAATAAATTCAATTCTCGATTTGAAGGACTATTCATGTAATGTTCTGTACTGTCATGTACTGTTGTTTTAATCTGAATGTGATTTTGATGTGTAACTCATTATCAGTATTATTATTGTCACTGTTGTTGTTATAGTTATTATAAGTATTACTTTTGTATAATCTTTTAATTAAATTACATCTGGTAACTGATGTTTTTATGAACGCTTAGAAGAAGACAATAATTCCCTATTCAGTGCAGCCTTTTATCCCATAATTTCCATCTTTAATGCCATGTTTCCTCAGGACTCCACTCTGTCCTGAGAAGAACCTCTTTTGCCTGTTGTGTTTTCCCTGTTGTGTACGTTTTTTTAGCATTCCACCTCCACAGCTGACCTGAGGGGTGAATTATTAATACCCCAGAGTGTCCCTACAGGCCGGGTGGTGCTTGTTCGAAAACAGCGTGACTTGGCAAAGCAGGGTAAAACAGCACCCAGCTCGCCTGCTAGAGCAGCATTTATTGAAACAAAACATACACACACACACACACACTTGCCTATACATAAATATACACATGCTGTAGGCACACACACAAACAATGTAAGCAGATGTATGCTAATTTGCACACGAGTCAAACATGTATGTAAACCAGCACAAATGTATACACACAAGACTGGTCTTTAAGGAAGAAGAAGGTTCCTAAAACTAAGCCTGGACTTGAGAAAAATAACTGGCGTAACTAAAAGAAACACCGAAATACATAAAAGGAAAGCTGGTTTTGTGCTCTTATGTAATTAAACCTGTACTGGTCAAAAGAGTCGGGAGATTTGTGTGTGTGGCCACCTGTCTATGACAGGTTGTGATGGGACATGGCCCCTTGAGGTCAACTGACATGAACATAACATATGGGTGCTTCACTGCTTCTCCTGTGTGTGTGTGTGTGTGTATGTGTGTGTGTCTCAGGCTTGTGAAAACGGATTGATTGAGTGGAACAGAAAGGAGAGACAGGAATATTTTGCTCAGTTCAGTAACTGTCACTTCATCTTTTCTCGACTGTAGAGGACTGTGAACTTTCCCAGAATCTGGCTCTACTTTTTCTGGTGGACTGCCAGCGAGGGTTTGCTGTTATCACCCTCCTCTTATTTGTGTTTAATTTCTTCTGTGTACCACTTGACTGAACGAGGATAATCATCTGGCGTCCAGCCACAACTGTGTAAATCAGTAAACACTTCATGCAGATGTTTTGCATTCGATGCAATTTTTGCTGTTAGAACATTTTGTTGGTGCAGCGTGTCCACCTGTATTGTGCGGATGCTTCTAGAGTAGCTCACCTTCAGCCTCAAGCAAATTCTTGTCTTGCAATTTTTGTATGAATCCCTATTTGTGTGTAGGTAGCGAATACCGTCCATTTTAATGATGATGGTCATGACAGCAATTATGATGATAAAGGCTGACACGTTCAGTATACAGCAGGTGAGTCTGGATTTATACAGCAGTTACAAATCAACAACAATAAGAGCCTGCAAACAAAAGGCTTAGAAGTAAGATGTACAGTACAGTATATTTAAGGTTATATTCAGATGAAGATGAAAGTGAATTATAGTAATGACAACAATAATACTAATATTATACGCACAATCTTGTGCTTTTTATAGTGCCAAGCGGATTATTTCTATTCAATTCTACTCTTCAGTGTTTCACTGGATCCTTAAAAAGTCCTCCATAAGTTGCACTTTAAATGTCTGGTCCAGGGAGTCTTGTTGCATTGTCATTGATCACAACTAAAACACTATCTGCTCTACAGCCAAATCACAAACAACACACACACACAGACATTTGTACACACATGACAGCAGCACAACCTCTTACCCGCTCAACACCCCCAGAACGAGATTGAGAACGAAAAAGGAGCCGAAGATGACGAGAGAGACAAAATAGACCCATGGCAGCTCATAGCCCATAGCATCCTGCATCTGAGAGAGACAAGAGAAAGAGGAGAGGAGGACAAGGAGAGAAAAGAGGGGGGTTATCAGGGAGAGAGTTGGTAGAGAAGTAAAATAAGAGAGTTGCAAGGAAGAGACGGATGAGAACAATGAGGAAGGCAGAAGAAGTGTGGTAGAAAAAGAGGTTTGAGAAGATTGACAGAATGAAGAAGTGAATGAGAGGGGAAAGAGAGAAGAATAATATGACAGACAGGAAAAAAGAAAAGAGCAGTGTGTGTTAAAAAGCAGTAGAAAGACCTGGCAAAGCAAGAGTGGCAGTATTGTATGATTAAGTGTCTAAAAACCCTTTTGTCTGCCTGTTGGAGAGCAGGTGCTTGACAAACCTCAACTAAGAATATACTAAACAACACTTAACTGCTTTTGTAACTCAATGTCAAACCATAGCTCAGGAATGCGTTTACATAGTTACACAATGCCCGAAGAAATCTTTTACTGGAAAGATGGACCTTTACGGGAAACACATTTAGACACTGTAACTCTACAGTTGTTCATTTCAACCAATTATATTTTGTTTTATTGGATTTATGGGCATGTGACAATACAAAATCAATAAAGATGACTTGTTTCAGGATACTCAGTTGCAGGGAAATGTGCCACACACTCATCTGGAAATTGTATTAAGGATTGCTTGAACAGAGACAGATCGTTATTGGGGCTGATGTATATGAGAGATGATGTGAAGGTGATGTCTGGGCAGTTTAGTATCCAGTATTCGATTATAACAGACATGTCAGATTATTAGTGTGCATGTAAATTAAATGGATGCGCTTTTAAAAGACAAGAGAAAGAAATTAAGAGCAATGTTGAATATTTCCATTTCTGTCAATTAAAGAGCTGTCACTTTAACATGGAGACTGCTGGATAGAGAGAGATATAAAGGGAGATGACAGAGGAGAGGAGAGAGACAGAGGATTCATTTCCTACAACAGCAGCAGAGGTTGGATGCCATTAATCTATATTCCCAGAAATATGAGACAATGAAAACTATAGAAATGCATGGGCCAAGCTAAATGAAAGGTTTTTCCACAATCATTTGTTCTTATAACTCCTAATAAATAGGTCTCATTCATTATAAAGAGAGCTGGCTACACACGCGCTCTCATAATAAGCGAACTGTACGTTGTAACTATTGTGATGCTGCGTGCATGTGTGTGAGAACAGGAGGTTGCAGCAGAAAGAGTAGATGCAGGAGGGGTGTAGAACTAGTAAGCTCTCTGCTCCATGTAGTACATGCACCCAGACACAAAGAACTTGCGCACACGCACACACACACACACACACACACACACACACACACACTTCTATGTACAGTAAGATCCCACACTCACACACATAAAACAGACCAATACAGACATTGTGTCACTAAATTGAGCTTACGCTAGCTCAAAATGTCGAACATTCAGCAAACTTCTCTACCAGTGTACCTGTTAATTTCTTTACTTTTTTAATATTCATTAAGACATTTACTAATCTAATGATTTTAATGACAAAATTTAGTATTCTGATAGCAAGCCCCAGTTTGTGCCTCTCATGTATTATCACTACATTTCAGTCACAGAGCTAAAAAATCTGTTTGTTTGAAAGCTAAATCACTGGAGATCTTTCAAAAACCTCCAGCTTTTTCTAACCTCCAAAGACTCTTTTATCCATCTGATGTTGATTATAGGTTTCTTAATACAAACAAAAATGGTAGCTGAAAGTGACACAGTGTATCTCTTGCTCCATCGACAATATGAAAAAAACATTTTTTCTTTAGTTTCACTGTAACAAGCACAAAACACGCTAGAAATATGTAACTTTTGGCTGCTGTCTTTTTTAGATTAGGAAATATAGTGTAAGCTCTAGATACAGAATAAAATATTTTAATTTGAGGGTCCTTTAACAGAAATACTGTCATAAATGAAATAAGTGTTGTTCAACAGCCTTCTGGGTTTATGAAAGATCACTGGAAATTTTAATTTCAGAGAAATGGATGCTTAGCTCTGTGACCTGAATATAATAACACATTAGAAGCACACATTAGGGCTACCTGATAGATGGAAATCACTACAATTGCATTGTATTGTAGCACAGTTAATGCAGAAATGCAGTCGAAAAGACCTGTACCACACTTTGTGAATTGCAGGGGTGAGACAGACTGTGCAGGCATATAGAGGACCTTTCAGTAAATGCCACATGAGCTCTTACCAGCAATATCATAATCTGTGTGTAAAGGCATACCTCTACTGCAGAGGTCTAAATCAAATGCTTTCTCAAGAAGGCACATGTGAGAGTTTGATTGAACCTTCGCTTATATTGATGAACAAGATATTGGTTTATTTAGCTGGACAGGGCTGCATGTTCACTTGACACTTGAATCAAGCATTGGGATTCTACACACACTCCAAGTGAATCGGCACCGTCAATTACACAGTGTATTGTCTGCATCGATTTAGCCTGTGATATGAGCTAACACACACACAAACACAATCTGTGTGTGTGACTCTCTATCTCTGTGTACACCTGCATTTCTGAGAAAAGTGTTTGTGTTATTCCTTTATATTCTTTTCTCAAAAAGCGCTCATGTGGTACTGATGTTACAGATACACACACCAAGCCGCATGGCACTCACTCCACACACGCACACACACACACGCATAAAGACACGGTTGTGGTGTCCGGCTCACCCAGTACAGCACGTCCGTCCAGCCCTCCATGGTTATACACTGGAACACCGTCAACATGGCAAAGGCAAAGTTGTCAAAGTTGGTGATGCCGTCGTTTGGGCCTTCCCATCCCTGCCTGCACTCTGTTCCGTTATGTTTACAGTGTCGACCATAAGCTCCGTCAGGTGCACAAGGTGCAGGCTTTTCCTCTGGAATGGTGCCTGTGACTTAAGATGTAGGAGGAAAAGATAGACTGTTTTACTTTATTTTTATAGAAAGTTTCTATTTCAAAGTTTTCTTTTAATGATATCCTCAATTCTTCTCATTGAGGGCCTGTCAGTTACAAGCCTTAGCATCAAAGAGGCCAATCAGAAATGCAAATCAAAGCAGTAATAAATCCAGAATGCTTGGTAATTGCAGATGGGAACGCTGAACCATAGTTGGTGGATCTTAAAACCAGACCCCGGTTTGTATAAAGCGGTTTCTTTAGCTGGTCATTAGAGGCTGAAACAACAAAATTTTAAGCTTTATGAAGAGATGATTCTTACTGATATCATCTAACATAGTTGCTCAATTTTGTACCGATGATTCCACTGTGAAAGTTTCATGCCCATCCAAACTGTAAGTCACCTAATACACACACATATATGCAGGAAATCACTAGGACTCTTACTTCAGGAAAAATAATAAAATAACTTTGCGATTCAAACAATCAATCTACATCTGAAAGAAGGTTAAAAAGGACACGTTGAACTAAAATCAAACAGAGCAGCCATAAAAAAAATCAATGTGAAAAAGTGCTCTACTAATTATACAAAACAAGCTCTCAAGGGTGATGTATAGGATAACAGAGAGTATTCCACCTGCACTTACCCAGTGCAAAGCTAATGGCTCTCATGGGATGTATAACATCACCATAACAACACTCAAATCCATTTAGACCTAGGGGCCTTTACTGAAAATTGTTTCAATCATTTATGGTGGATGCAGTTTCAATTATTGTCCAAATCATTCATACTCAGAAACATAAATAATGGTTTAAATAATTAATGGAGGTGATAATTTAAAGCCTTTAATGTATGTGCTCTATTTTCTCCCTGCTTGGTTGGCTGATGGGTGATGTCTTACTGCAGTCAAAGATTTGTGCACACAACACTCTGACTCATTACGTTAGAAACTTCAGGTTAGTGAGGTGACAGTAGAGATATAGCTTTCTTTGATATTTCAGTTGAAAAGGTTTATGTGGTGTAGTATTCACCTGTGTGTCCATCTCTGGAGTTGCAGTGTGTGTGTATATGCTTTGTGAGGCATGCTTTCACGCACAGTTAAATACATGTCCGGATAGTCTCTCTCTCTCTCTCTCTCTCTCTCTCTGTATGCATGTGTGTGTACCTGTATGCCCGGAAACGCAGGTCTTGTGCATCTTGCCCATGAAGAGCTCCAGGCCAATGATAGCATAGATGATGATGACGAAGAGGACCAGCAGGGCGATATGAAGCAGAGGAACCATGGCTTTGATTATGGAGTTCAACACTACCTGTAAACCTGCAGCACACACACAGAGAAAGAGCTGAGAACACATAAAGGGTGGTCTCAAATTTAAAAACGGGTACTGGAACAGTCAGCTATAATAATGTTAATGATGAAAGCCTTTTTATCAAATAAAAGCATTGATAGTGCATCATATAGCTGAATAGTTGAAGTTAATCACCATCTAGCACCACTTTAACTGACTATTATATTTGTTCAAAAAGCTTTAGTATTCTTTTTGTGTGTGATCTTCCACTTAAAGACAAAGTGCAACTAATTAGTTTCTCAGAAACAAGCTAGTTTCAAAACTGAACTTGATGATAGACGATACAACTTCCCAGTTAATTTGCTGAATGCTTTGATGGACAAGGCTCAGACTATTGCGTACTAATAACTCACAAAAACTGTAATAGGAATACATTCTGTTGAGGAGGCTTAATCGTATGAAAGACAGAAAAATTAAAATATTTTGGTCATCTCTGTACTGATCTTTTTTTTTTTATAAAAAAATGTAGTCAGACACATGCTTTGGTGCATATAAATACACACCATATACATTACATTTACATTACATTTAGGCATTTAGCAGACACTTTTATCCAAAGCTACTTCCAAATAAGAGTTTTACATAAAGTCCATAGAACCATGATCGAAAACAACAAGATATAAGATCACTTAATTTCACATTGATGAAAATAGTGAAAGCCTAAATCTCCTGTAAATACAGAAAAAGTATGTTGCATACTTGGATTGGTTCTGGTATCTGTTGATTAAACATAACAGAACGTGTTCCTCCTATCAGTTGGGAAATACTGGTGTGGTTATGACATCTAAAATATATTTTACATTGACAGATGTAGTCTGTAGACAGACAGTTATTTTTTGTAAATTCTGCAGCACATAAGCAGCAATGGCACTGGACGCCTTTAAAAAGAAAAGTCTGCCAATCAGTGTGCTAATCAGCTAGCAAACATGCTACTGATCAGTTGCCACGATACCAATTCAGTACACAGTCCAATGATGTTGGACAGGGTTCAGTCTAAATATTGTGCACTGCAGCACACTTCTTTTAAGCCAAACCACAAGAGCGTGGGATGTGCACAAGCATCCTGTGCATTTGACTTCTATTGTAATCACAAGAACTGTCACACACACACACACACACACACACACACGCACATACACACACAGGTGCACATACTTGCCAAGCCTTCATCCCCGATATCCGATCCTTTCCTGTCCTCTAGCATGTTATTGATTTCAGGAGTCACTAACACAGACAGGCTGACAGACAACTCATCTACTGCTCATAGTGTCTGAGTATCTGACAACAGGACAAGAGGACTCTCTGTGAGTGAGCATGTGCATGTGTGTGTATGTGTGGCATCAAGCAGCAATATCGGCTCCAATCTCTGGTTCATTTCTCCCCCACCTCACCCAATCACCATTCACACCTGATCCTCAGAGCATTGTTTCTACTCCTTTCTTTCTTTCTTTCTTTCTTTCTTTCTTTCTTTCTTCCACAACTCTCAGTACTTACTGGGTACTCCAGAGACCAGTCTGAGGGGTCTGAGTACTCTGAATGCCCTCAGAGCCTTGACATCGAAGCCTGCTGCCTTCCCTCCAATAGGAGTGCCGCCGTCCCCCTTGGTGGCCTGCTCCAAGATCGCACTGAATAACCTGCAAGACAGAAAGTAATGAATTCAATAACTGTCATCATCAGATGGACATCCCATTTCCACATAATAGAGAAGAACAGGACAACAATAAAAGTGATACAGACATACAGGAATATAATACAGAGTGATGAATGTCTACAGTTGTTATGGCCTTATTTTCTATTTCCTCTGTTGCCACTGTCGTCAATACCAATCTCAACCACCTACATCATTGTTATAGTAATCTATAACATAGTGAAAGTGTTCTAAATTTAGACATCAATCTAGTCTGAGACCTAAATTTTAAAAGCAAAGGGAATGATGAAGACGCTGTTTCACAATCAAATGTGTTTCTTGGAGAGCAGAAAGTAAAACAGCTTAATTAGTTAGCTCTCCAACACAACAATAGAAAGTGTTTCATCTGTTCCCTCTGTCTTTCACAGATAAGGAAATGTGAGACACTCGGCTTTAACGATTTGACAATCAGCTCAGCAGAACACTGTGCATGTCAGTAGTGAAGGGAGGGTGTCTCCAAAATGTGTTTATGAGTGAGTGTGTGCTCATGACACTGTCACATTGAATAAAGCACACATTTAATGCCATGTGATGTCACACAACACTCCCCGTTTCTCCGCTGTAATGTATCTGGTACTATTATATATGCATAAATACATTATAATGTAAATGATCATCCTATATATATACTATATACCCTGGATGTATACTATATATGTCCAGGGTGATTTTTCTGACTTTCCCTTAAAACAACATTATTTTTATAAATATTAAAACTAAGTGATGTTCTGGTGTCCACATACTTTTCACCATATATTATAGAGTACATAGACAAAGTCAGTAGAAATGTATAATAATGCAAACACAGTCTTTAATAAAAGAGCCAACAAAAACATGTTTATATGCTGCTGCCTTTTATTGGCTATTATCCCCTATGAAATTATTTACAGACATCTCTTTGGATGTCAGTGGCTCACAAGCTTGAATTTATGTACGTCCAGCTGAGCTTATCACTCTCCCTCTCCTCTCTCTGTGTCTCTGCGATCCTTTAGAAATCACCATACAATGCCATTTTCCAGCTCGCGCGGCTCAAAGGCCAGTCGGCGGCGCGTTAGTCATGGAGAATTATCAATTAGCACAGATGAAATGGCCACTTGAAAAGACCTCTCAAAACATATCGCCCTCTTTCTCCCTCTCACTCTCTCTCTCTGCCTCTCCATTTCGCACCACTTCCCTCTCAATTTGATTCACTCTCTCTCTCTCTTTCTCTCGGTGGGAAGCACGCCTTTGAAACATAGTATGAAAAGTGTGTGAAGGATCCAGAGTTTTGCACCATCAGCATTTCACCCAGCATGTGTTGTCATAGTGGGGTGTTAAGTGATAATTAGAGCCTTTGAGTGTAGCACCATATAATGGCTTGTGTACATCCACAGCTAAACACAGTGGAGGCTTTGTACATTCATAAATAGAACAAAGGTTGTATGGTATCATAATTGTCAAAACACCACAATACTACTTAAAAACAATGAATTCATCTTTGAGTTATTTTCAATTCACAATGGATCTGCAACTGGTTGTGTTCATTATCAATGAATCTATTGATTTTCTAAAAACCTATTACTTTTTTTAGTTGGAAAAAAGGTCCATCGCAAGTTCCTATAGAACCAGGGCAATGTCTTAATTAGTCTTTTTGTCTGACCAAAGCCAAAAGATATTCAATTTGCAATGACGTAAAACACACAAAAGCTAACCCTCAAATTTGTTTGCTTACTTTAAATTATAGATTTTTGTCAATCGACTAATCGATTAATAACAAAATGTGTTATTGCTAATTTTCCCCAAAAAAATTTAAGCAGAAGTTTCACTCTTAAATTATTTTTTTTGATGATTCTGCAATGATTTGGACCCTCAATACTTAAAAAGTCAAGGCAGAAAAAAACAATGTGAGAGGAATGAAAATAGCACAAATAAGAAGAGGAGAATAACACTTAAGGTTAAAGATAAGTGATGGAGAGAGGATAGAATTGAAAAGAGAACAATGTAAAGCAGAGACAAAAGAGAGAGGCTTTAGTACCTATTCATATTCTGCATACACACACACACACACACACACACAGCCTGTTAGCTCTCTGAGCCTTCACTGATAAACTCTTAGGTACGTGTCAGCAAGAGTGTAGGCTCCAACATCTGTGTGTATGTGCCAGTGTACATGTATGCGCGCATGTGTGTGTGTGTGTGTGTGTGTGTGTGTGTGTGCCTCTGAGGCTGCTCGCACCAGGTACAAGCTCTTTCACCCATATGGTGAACATTCCAGAGGGAGCGAACTCTGTCACTTCTCATCTACACACACACACACACACACACACACACACACACACACAGAGGC
>JAVQJD010090181.1:0-14655 GCA_036023655.1 Nannoperca australis | reverse complement strand
AGAGAGAGAGAGAGAGAGAGAGAGAGAGAGAGAGAGATAAGAAGACAGACAAAAGGAGAAACCGATGCCTTGCGGGAATTTCCTAACTTTGCTCAGCAACAGAGTGTCAGGAGTATCTGTGGAGAGTAGCGTCTCACAAAGCCGAGCCAAAATGAGAAACCTGTACATGTGCATGTAGAGTGCATACAGTGAGAAGCATAAGGATAATTATGGGGTGTTGATCTAAATCATCTAAATTACAGTTTTGTCATTTACAACATAAACATTTACATACTGTATATATGCACTTAAGACATTTTTCTACATGAAAAAAAATCCAACTAAACACTGGTCCTGATTTTAAAACTCTGACATGCAAACGGTTTTGTGAGGACGTTTGACCTTGACTTTCTTCAACTACCATCCCTGCTGTCTTGGCTTACCTGTCCCCATCACATCCCGTGCTCTGTATCCCATTTCTTAATTCAGAACTATTATGTGATTGATGTTCTAAAAGCCGGAGCAGTCCTTTGTTTTGCATATATTCATTTTCAGTGATGGAGCTCAAGGGGTTTGTATTTCCTGCTTGATTTGTATGCGGGGCCCTAATGGACTCAGTGATATGTGTTTGTGTTTGTGTGTGTGTGTGTGTGTGTGTGTGTGTGTTTGCAAATCTATATGTAGCTGATTTAGAAATGCCTCCAGTAGCTAATGCAGTTGCTAATGGCTGAAATAATGATTGTTGCAAATGGAGCTGCCGAATCCTTGTGTTCTTGTGTTCTTGTGTAAGGAAAGGATATAAAGACCGGTGCTGTTACTGGCTGTGAAACTACAGTACACAAGTCTTGATGAATACTCCATTTATGACTAAGCCACTTGTATTACAGCTTCATTTACAGACTACATTATGGGATTGAATCTTATAAACAGGAGGTCATAGTATTGGAACAGCTATTGTAGAGTAAATGAAGTTAATGGACAGTTCTCTTCTCCTTTAATTGGGGGGGCGGATCAATACCTAAAGTATCGATACTGTTGATACTAAGCCTTGTTTCAGTATCGATACTAATGTAAAATATACTTTTAGTTTTTGTGACCTTGTCTATATATGCGTTAATCCCGTGTTAGTCAGAAACTAGCTTGTCTGTGGTGATGCGACACTTTGGGACGTACGGGCGTTCAGTGCATCATCTGCTTCATGCTACTGAGTGAGCCCTGTGGCCACAGAGACAGAAAGCAGAGCAATATCACCGACGCAGAAGATGAAATCTGAGTGTTTCTGGAACCGTTTGATGACATGAAACGGAAAATAAAAGTGACGCAGAGCTGCCTAACTTCCTGTTAGTCGTGATTTATGGCAGTAGTTTATTCTGTCAGTCTGTCATCAGGCTGCGTGAACATACCTGAGAAATGTTGTCGGCCCCCAAACATTTGATCTTGCAGTTCACTTTGCTGCTTTAAGGAGAAACTACTGTGAATTCAGAGGACAAGCACGTTTGTTTTCTGACGTGAGCAAGTAAAAATTCCCGGCTCTGCTTCCGCACACATCTGCTTTGTCAATCTCGTGTCCTGTGTTCTCCTCTGAGAAGAAAATCACAATGGTCATATCACGTAGTTTCATAATGGCTTGTTTTTCATTATTCGACAGAATGCCGTTCTGGTATCCATCTATGTAGATGAAGACCTTATTAGATACGAAGCCAATCAAATCTTGCATAAAGCAGTAACGTCAGAGTCAGATGCCACTTTGGTCCAGTTAGCTGCTGGTGTGGTCCTTACTCTTCTAAACTACGATCATCACGCTGTCTGTCCAGCACATGTAGGCAAGTTTACTTTGTGTCTCGTTCCCTCCGGTGTAACACCGGCACTCTGGCAGCCTGCTGTCAATCAAACTGACACTGACACGCTCCTCAAGCATTTGTGATATTTCCCCAACGACCTTTTTTTGCTTGCTTTTAATACAAAACTTTAAACACTGTGACATTATTTTCTACTACAAAAGGGACGGATGAGGAAGATTCAAGAGGGACTTTTACCCCTTAGACTTGTTTAGTATTACATGGTGCGTAATAATGGGATTAAAATAATTTTAAGAAAGCTGATCTGCAGAAGAGTTCAGAACGCCAGATTGTCTGTTTGGTGCTGTTTAGAGTTTTTTTTTTTTTGGCCAGTGAGCCTCAACATTGTTTGAAATCGCTGAGAGGTTTTTCTCACCACGTGAAAAGATTTATTCAGCTGTGGTATTATTCTGTATTTCTATTCCACCATGACAAATACACTGCCCTCATTCTTTCAATATTCAAAATCCCCTCTTTTTGCCTTTTGCGCTTGTTGGACACAAAGAAATGGAGGCAGAACAGAGGAGAAGAGAGAAGATGGAGAACAGCAAAGAGGGGGGAGAAGAAAAGAAAAGGGTGAGATTAGAGTAAAAAGTGGTAGGTAGTTGTCTTATTGGATTACTGAATAGGCCTCAGGGCCCATGGACCAACCTTCTGTACAAAATGACCACTACGAGATGAAGAACGTCAGAGAGACGTCGTCTGTATTGATTTTGTGCCTCTCAGTCTAGATGTTTTGCTCCTGTTTAAGAGGGTTGGGGGGGGCATTTTCATATCTGTATCCAGGGTCCCATTGTCTCATAATGTGTCCACGGCTGTGGGCTATTTAGAGCAACAAATAGCAGTTGTTTTAGGGTATTATTACATATTAGAATATGTAAAGTTGTTTATTGTGTGTTAATTTATCACACTGAATAAACAATGGGACTCTACAGTTTATTATTGCCAAGAACCAGGGCTGTAAATGTGAGTCTTAACTCCTTCTGGTCCCAGCCTGGTTGATAAACCGTCCCTTCTTAGCATATCGGAGCCCAGAGCAGGCCGACGTCCCTGGACCTGCATCGACCCACCGCACGCAATTGACCCCCGCCGCAGTAATGGAAATGGCTGTGTGTGTGTATGGGAGAGGAGTGGCGGTTTGGCAGAGGCAGAAATTAGTCACCTTTGCTGCTGAGTGCATAAAAAAAAACCTGCTATCCAGTTAATGGCACTCCAGTTAATTTCACTGATCCTGTAGTCTGAGTTTCTGCTCGAAGCCTGTTTAGTCTAGCAAATGTTTCTTCCCTCGCTCACTGTTACTCTCTCTGCTGAGGCCAGTAGCATTTCTGACAGAAGGAGGTTATTATTATTATTACTGTAAGCAAGGAGAAGCAGAGAGATGGAGTGAAAGCAGAAAATAAGAAATGAAAAGCAAGGGAAATGGCTAAATGGGTGTAAACAGCTTTTAGGTCTTTTTTTTTTCAGCTGGTCACAAAAATGCCAACTGAACCTTTTCCATAAAGCTGTAACTTTGAAAGTGAAATGGCCCATTTTTCAGCATGAAATGAAACTGAAATGATAATAATAGCCTAGACATGGGTTGTCCAGTATTACTCTTTTTAAAAGAGAAAAAGGAAGTCATACTCGACAACAGTTCCATTAGTTGGTACAGTGTGTTGTTCATTATCTGTTCATCTTTCTCTCGTGTTGGTCTGCGTTTTCTCCTGCTTGACAAGGAAGGGGAAGATACAAAGATATGAAAAAGGTCTCGGCTCTTGTACCTTGTCATTTCCACTGCAGCGCCATAATGAGAAGGAACATGACATGGAGAGGCAGTGCTATTAAAAGGTAGAGGCATGTCATGAATATTACACCGCTACACAGAGAAATCCACTCCCGTCCAACACCAGAGGACGAGATATGGACATACAGAGGCTCTACACTGGGCAGGAATATAACACACTTTAGCTTAAAGGAATAGTGACATGGAGTAACTCCTCCTCTAATATCATATCAGCTATAGTTTTATATACTGAACAATAGGATGAAACATTTACGACTTCCCATATTTTCATAGTGGATCTCTTTAATGGAGAAGCCACAGTTTGCAGCAGTGCAAAGACTCTAACCTCCAGGCCTGTTTCAACTGCGGACGTCTTCAGACCAGCCTTTGAGGACCATTACGTCCAATGGGACGAGTGACGACACCGAACCAGTGAACAGCAGCGAGTCAGGCCCCATTTAGCGTAATGAATATCTACACCGTGGCCGAGCCCCGCAGACCGATCCCTCGGCCCTCAAACTAATTGCTGGGTGTTGATTTTCGTTGTCGGGAGTGAGCTAACAGGAAATCGAACTGACGAGGTGGCAGTTCGTTAAGAGATATCGATAGTGATCTCGTTTGCATGGTAACTAATGAGGCGAAGCTTCAGGCTCTTTGTTATTGGATAAGTGGAGGCTGACAGGAAGACGTATTAATCTACAGCTTCAGCAAGCGGGTTCGGATAAAACAGAACAGAATGGAATAGAACAAATAATAAAACACAAAAACCCACCACTACACGTAACAGCATGAGTCATATATAAGTTTGATACTGTCTGTGATTGGTCACTACCCAGTAGATATTGATCTGAGGGAAATACACAAATCCTTTAACCCTTTCGTTTCTCATAATCTTCGCATTGGTTGCTTCTTTTTCAGTAATGTCACAAATAATGTTTAGCTTGAAGGGACTCTTTCGGCTTGAGTTGTAGAAACAACAGCTTTATTATTATTATTATCTCTGGGGAAATATGGTACGCGGGCAGGTATTAAACACATAAGTCACAGGAACACACTGATGATATTGAGCAGCAGCGATCTATAGTCAAAGACATAAAAGCGATATGTAATATATTTATAAAAAATAGATACAAATATAACAATGTATATACTAAATTAAAAACAGCCTAAAATGAAGCCATAGATAGAAACTACTATCCTGGATTCCTGGAAATATACATTGAATGAAAACGAGCAGTATTTAAACATTTCAGGGTTCCCACACATTTTTACAAAATCATTTTCTAAACTTTTGCGTTATATTTTACGTGCTTGGTCCTGTATGTTGTCCCTACAACCACCTAAGTAACATTTCTTAAGTAACATTTCTTAATACCATTATCCTTGAAAAATATCCCAGTTTAAATTATTGTCTTGATACAGAAATAAAGCACAAACTCTTCAAACAGCCTCTTCTGACCAAATCCTTTGTGACGGGGAAGAAAGTTCTGTCTTTTGCTACGTCTTTGCTGTCAAAACTTTGCTTTCTCTGCCAACCATGACAACTTTCTTGCAAGTGCAGCTCACAAAAAAAATCCAGCCTGTCTCCTCCTCCTCCTCCCGTCCTATTGAGGAAAAAGTAAATTTTTCCGTTTTATCTCGACACACAAATGAACAATATTAATAAAACACGCTGAATTTGAACAAATTGCAGTGGCTGCTCCGGCGTGCAGCAGGACTTCAGCTTGTTCTCTCCACTGTGCTGACTGTCAGCTCCCAGAGGCCGAAGTGCAGCTGCGTATTACAGACATGACACTGTTAAAAATACAATTTTAGCTACTGTGAGCACCTGAGTGTTGCTTTCCAAAGTTGCAGTTTGATTGACAACCGACGTCATACATATTGTAATATATCCTGTTAGTATTAAAGCATGCTGATGTTTGTATACTGACTGAGTTTTAAATGTCTCTACAGTTTCCTTTTTTCAACCCAAACATCACTCTGTTTAAACTAATACAACATCTGCCCATTAAAAGTACTGCACACTGCTAAAATCACTGCCTGTCATGACATATAGTATTCCTACCGGAGAGACCAGCTGTCCCACCTCGTCCTCTGGATCAGATCGGACAGGCGTGCACAGGGATAGGAGGGGGAACACGTCCTAATGTTGTGGAGATGCAACTGACAGCAGGACAGGTCTACTGTATCTAGAAATCCCTGGACGCAGACAAGAGCACTTAGCCACTGTTTTATTTACAAGCCCAGTCCTCATGCCATAATATTCACCAGGCTGTTCTGGGGTCAGCTCCCCGCACGTGGATTTCCTGAATGGCTTTCTATCATTACTGCAGAAAATACTTGCTTTTGATTATAATCTATAATGTATATCTTGCTAATATACAAAAGAAATGGTTCATACACAAAATAACAATCTAATATGCAAAATAAAGAACTGACAAAACAAGTCTAAAATAACGGACTGGTCTACAAAGTAATGATGGTATGTTTAAAATAATGGACACTGTCACTTTATTGAGGGTGTTTGAGAGTAATCCTTTTGGAAAAACGTGTTTCTCTGCAAAACCTTGATTTAAACGTTCCGTAAATATCTTCTTTTTGCACTTTATTTGAATCAAGATACTTTAATTTTACTGTTTTTTGTTTGGCAGCCTCCAGTCATTTGACCATTTTTTTATAGTGTATAAAATAACTGATTTACAAGATAAATAACTGATATACAAACTTATGAGCTCCTAAATGAAACTGTCTGATTCACAAAATAAAGAACTTAAATATAAAATAACTGATATTTAGATAAATAAACTGATATGAACTGTTATGGAAATAACAGCCTGCTATACAAATTAACTGACTTATATATAAAATACCAAAGTTAGTTACAAAATAATAGACTAATATTGAAAATAATAGTCATTCCTTTCTGTTGTGCTGTTCTTCACCCTCTATCAGCATTTTCATTTTTCCTCCCACGTTTGTTCTTGTTGTGTTGCTTACTGATGATACGAGTTTCATTTGCTGTGCTGGTGCATGATTTAAAGAACATTTAATATTATAAATAAGAGCACAAAGGGAATGGATTGTGGAATTGTATAAGTTGAGATGTATGTAAGGCCCTAGACACAGAGATGCGTGAGAGATTGAATTGAAGACAATAACAAAGAGCTCTGAGCTTCGGCAACATATTTAGAGCTGCAGATTAAACTGTCATGCCCCAATCCTTGGCTATCATCATCTGAGGGGATTCAGGGTCTGGCCTTGTTGAGTTCGACTGTCTGTCACTGGAATAAATCTCTGCGTTGAAGAGCTGACAGATGGTGACAGTAACTGAGGCATTTTGGTTTCGAGAATATCCGAAGGGCAAAACATCAAGATAAAGTTGTTAGTGCCGAGAGCAATTTGATCTGAAACTGTAGTTGTCAGCAGCGTCTTTACAGCCGGGCTGTCTGAATGACTGAAAGCCCACAGCCTGCTCAGGGGAAGGAGCTGTTCTGGAAACATGCCTCATGATGTAAAGATGTCCTCGACACAACACGCTACATAAATTACTAAATGAACTATTTCCCCCCTGGTGTTTATCATGGCCCTAACCCTTAGCCTGAAGTAGAAAGAAGTGTCCCGGCCACAGAAAGTGACAACACAGCAGCCAATACTTGATTTTCCTCAGATCTTATGTACCTTTTCATTTATTCTCAGGGCGGAGAGCATTTTGGAAAATCTCCAAGATGGGCGGCATGATCCTCAGATCGTCACCACACTGTATAGAAACTACAATACTACAAAAGCCCAAAGAGTTCAAATGCAAATAGAGTTTACTGACGAATCAACAGTTACAGCAAACAGGACTCTGTTCGTTAAGAGACTGAGCACACAGCATCCAGGTCTTTACTTTTATACCCTCCTTCTGTGGGCCTCATGATGACCTTGACTTGACTGACAGCTCGTTTCTCACATCTTGGGCCAGACATTTTTCTTTTTATTAAAATCTCTTACGACCAGTAAATAATCTTTATTCTAGGTGATTTCCAAAGGCCAGATATTCTTGGATCAATAAAAATTCGTGCCTGTTTGAAGCTGTCTACTGTCCTTGTTCATCCGGCCATGACACCCTGCACCAAGTCTTAAACTTGTCCTGATTGATCGTCTTGTGATTTTTGTGCTCGGTACATATTGTCTGTGAGCATAAGTCCACCCTAACCCTTCTCACATTGAACCTGATTCATTTCCAGTGATGACTCTTGAATCTGATTTCTTTTAAATTTCTTTGAGAATAATAGTAAAACTCACTTTTTAAGTCAAGTTATGCTACTACACAGTCTTTATGAAGTGATGCTTGTTAAGGCTGCTTCAAGCAGACAGTTTGAGTAGCACTGGATTAGCCGGCGTGTCAGCTGACCTCGTGTAATTGCCGTCTCACATTGGGCGGGCTCTTTAAGCTGTCAAACTCGCTGCTCATTCTCTGCTGCTGCTGCCAGATCATTCGCACCCAGCATCCATCTGTGAGCCCTGTTTCTTCTTCATTCATACATCCACCCTGACCTCGAGTCCTGGTCACATCAGCATTTAACATTTTGCAGCAAAACTGAAATTTGACACCTGAATTTGCAGCACTGACGTATAGCCAGCTGTCAACAGTTGTCACTTAGGGGAAACAGAGAGACAGAGTCCAAAATGCAGGAAACTGTTGTAGCTTATTAGCTGTGTTTCACCATTCACTTTTATTAAACCCTCCTCTGCCAGAGGATCGGAGCTCCACAAAAGAGGAATGGTTTGCAGACAGTTATGACAGGATTGCTCAGTGGTACAATTGTGTTTTGAATAAACTGCCTTGCTGAGCTCTGACAATTAGCAAGCTTGCTAGCTCAGAGAGCTTATTTTTCCTTTTCAACAACCCTTTATCAAATTAAACGAAATATAACAAAATACCAAGGGAAGTAAATAAAGAAATAAACTGAAAGAAGCTTGAGGAGTTATTGCACTCACTCACGTTAGCATGTTCCTGGCTGGCTAGTGGGTTAGCGGTTAGCTCACCAGCTACAGAAGTTCACCACACACCTTTCTTCTGGTGGTGTAAAAAGTCATTACTTCCACCTTTTGCTTCTTATAGAGGACAATCTCTTTTTGCTTTACTGCGAGAAGTCCCTTATCAGGAAAACATGAACGCGGCTCAATTTGAGCGAATGAGCGAAGCTGTTGATTTTCTGCTGAGGACAGTCGCACACTGCCTTCACTGGTGTAATGAGAGCACAGTTTCCTTTGGATTAAGTTGCTGCTAGTGATATTTGGTCCAACATTGCCCATCAACACCCGTTCAGTTGCTGTGGTCTGTAATCAAATAGGTTCTGGCTCCTTTCATTATTGATTTGTGGCATTATTGCATTTTAATCAACTTTGTGGTAACTGTGTGTGTGTATGTGGCAAACCATGCAAACCCATCGCAAGTTATAGAATTAATCACAAATTCTGCCAAACATGCTGCATTTTAGATTTTAGTTAAACCTGTAGAAAGTTGGTCTCTTAGCAGACATAGAAAGCCGGTGCATCCACCACTTTGACCCACGTAAATACAGCCCTTGTTTCAGCATACTGACCCTGCCATCCACCAGACTTTTTGTTATTTTTCTTCTTTCTCTCTCTCCATCTTCACAGCCTCTTTCTGTTGCTCGCTCTCCCTCTCTGATGAGAAGCGACAGGCACACAGACACTCCGGATAGATAGGAGGAGACACGGTGAAGATGGCAGAACTGTGATGTGAGCCTATTACAGCAGCAGCAGCCGTACAGGCAGCGCTGTCAGCCCACCATCCCCCCGCACCTCATCCTGCCCTCCCTTCATCCACCTCTAACGCTCTCCGTCCACCTCTCACCTGTCTCTTCCTCCTGTTCTTCCCTTCATCTCGCTCCCTTCCATCCATCCCCGTGTGCCACATAGAGGCGGAGAGTTATAAAGAGCCTGCTGCTGCAAGAACCTGCTGTATCTGTTGTGAATCATGTTCACAGTCATAGGATGAGATATTACACAAGCAAAGACTCAAATGGATCTGCTCGGATTAGCATTATGGGATTAATGAGAAGTTGAGCAAAATTACATTTTTTGTAGATGTAATAATACATTTTATTTATAGAGCTTTTTCCAGGGTTTTGATTACAGAAATAGCTGAAATAGCATCTCAAATGAGTTAAATAAGGATATAGTAGATGATGCCGTTATATTCCTGCCAACAGTATGGAATCCGAAGGCTGGTGTCAAGAGCTTAATAAAATTAGACATAAGACAAATTCAGTTTGATGACTTTAATTGTTGTGGCCAACTTTACCTTTAAGATCTTCTTTTTAGCATCTTGTTTTCTTTACTTCTAAGAATACATTTCCTGTTTACTCACTGTACCTAAAACATCTAAGGCACCGTGCAGTATTGTTATTGTCTTTATCATAAGATTTTCTGGTGATAAATGTAAGTTTCCTTGTCCAGTGCTGTGGCCAGGAGTTTGACAATGAAGGTTCCTTTTGGATGTCTTAATATCACTTGCATCGTTCTTCCGGAGACTAACTCTGCCTTTACACAAGATGGCATGAATGTGTTAACGTTGTACGGCTACTACTTTTGATTTTAAGCTAGCAGGAAGAGGTGGAGGTAGGTGACCTTTACACTTGCTGGACAGCAATTGCATCTCCATCTGATCACCAGCGAGCCAGACCGCCTCCAGCAGCGGTCTGTACGATGCATGCATTTACACATGCATTAGTATGTTTTTTCCTGATCCAGGGAGGATATCCAGATGCAGACTGCATGCTACTGTTGAATGTAAACAGAGACAAGATTTCAGGTATTGTAAATCAATGCCCCAGTGCCACCCTGGACACATTTTTGACGACACCACAGACCTTGTTGAAACTGGCACCGTGGCTTTAACTGCTCAGTTCTCAGCTCTTTTTCTATTTTAAACAAACAAACCAGAGACGTAAAACTGACGAAGCATTAGCCTCATTTCCTCAGTGAATCCGGTGAATCGTCTTGGCCTCCTTCTTTTTCCCACTCTACTTGATCACAATGCCACACGTCATGTGACTTGCTGGGATTCTAGGGGACAGGAGAGTATTAGCTTGTACTGTAGTACTTGTAGTGCTCTAAATATTTTTATGCATTGCTTGTTCTGTCACAGTGTGTTGTGCTCAGTTAATGATGAACGATCACAAAGAATTGTGGGCAAAATGGGCTCCAGGAGTTTACATCAGTGTTGACTCTCTCTTGGCACTGGGAGGGTCTATTTTAGGAATTTCACCTGAGTTATCACAGTAATGGAAGAGCACTTAAGACAGCAGCGAGGATTCTCCCGAGGAGAAGAGCTAAAGGAAAACCTGTGAGTGCATGTTGCGGCACAAAGGACTCATGACTCCTGAAACAGCTCCAGTATTTAAAACTGCAAATGCTTTTTGGGAGCTGTTGTGGTCAGTTGTTCTTCAATACAGCGTCAACTGGCATTTTTTTAATATAAAAATGAAGCCACCAAAAAGCAAATGCCCGTCAGTGAGTCAGGATCACACATTATACTCATCATATCGAGCCACGCTAACAACCGCTCAGATCTCTTTTTTCATTTTGCTATCAGATCACAACTTAATTATTTTTAACTGACTAGGACGTACATTTATCAGTGGCTTCGGCTTCAACCTCTGCCCATGTCATAGGCCCAAAATAAATGTGTTGATCAGCTGTGATCGCTGCTTTCGACAGTTGAGTCTTTCTGCACGCTGGAAGCACTGACAGGCGTGCACGGCTCTGCAAAACCACACATTTGTTATCTACAGATAATGAGAGCATCTACCCTGATCTTGAATTTAAAAAAAGACGACTCTGTGCTTCCATGACCGACATGCATGGTTTGAAAATATCAAAAAGTGCCTGATTGAAAAATCCACATGCAAATTTACAAATCACAAGATTAATCAGCTGTTTGTTGGATTACGATCGCTTACATTTTGACCATAAGAAGTAAACTTTAAGCCAATTTATAAAACAAATTAGATTAAGGCTTAATTACTCATGTGCATGCAAACATACTAAGACATTTTGATGGAAAGACAGATTTTTAAAGGATTACAGCATTTATTGTCTAAAATGGTGGGCTCCTGAAATCCTAGGCAGATTAATTTGCTGATGGGACACTGTTGAGCTGTGGGCCCTTAATGATCCTCTTAGTAGTAAAGTATCATAACCTGGAAAACACAGGGCTTTAAGATTAGGCAAAACTCAGCCCAGTATGCTATTAATTACATCCAAATTGGATGATTTACATACAAAGCAGAAGGTATTGTGATCTTTATGTAGCAAGGTGGAAGGTGAGGGTGTGGAGGTCTGGGGGATAGACGGGCTCGTGGTGCCAAAGACTTTAATGTAAGAGATTGAAGGACCAGAGACGCAGAATCTTAAAAAACGTTGGCATTGGACGACAAGAAATTTAACTTTAACTTTCACTTTAAATTTAATCCAGTATTTAAGAAAATCATAAATGTTGTAAATATGTTCCTGTCTTGGGGATGAGGGTGGTAACTATACGGTTTGTATTTAGTTACAGCGGTACCCAGCACATCTGCAATAAATCAACTCCTCAATGCTATAAACCTGTGCCATGAACATTTTCAGTCTTATTTGCTCACAAAAGAAAAACCCTTCTGTAATGAAAGTGTGCGCACGTAACTGATCACATGGATTGAAAGTCCTTAATTGATTCCAGATCTAATTTGCTCGTTTGTTTGTGTTTGCACATTTTGTACGTGTGCCCACCTGTTCTTTGCATTCACACGGTGAGAATCGTGTAAATTCCTCGCTCTTCTCTGAAAACACACTGATTAATGAGCAGACGCCGCAGTCCTGCAGGGCCATAATTCATATTAATTCATAATTCATATTTCACCGAGAGGACTTTTTGTGGGGGCTTTGTGAATGCATATTAGGCTGATGCTTGCTTTTTGCAGACGTTTACTGTTCATGGTTAATTGTCTTGCTATAACGGATGTGCATGTATTTGTATGTGTGTGGATGCAGTTGGAGTGAAACTACCAGCTACTGTCTCATCCTGCCAGCCCTGCCAAACAGAAACTTCAAGCCACAATCCAATGTACCATAGACAGTGTTTTTCCTCGTTGAGTGAATACTTTCACTCCCCTGCCTATTCTTTCTCCCTGACAGCGCTATTTATTGGCCTCAACAGCTGAGTAAAGGATTATGGAGGGATTTAAATGAGAGGAAGCACACAGAGTCCTGCTGGGGCTTGAACCCAGGAAAAAAGAGAGTATAAGCTCTTCCAGGAGCGGGGGATCCTGGATCGCCTTTGTTTTACTGCTACGTATGACTTCTGCTCTGGCATTCTGCATGTAGACGAATAACGCAAAATATTAGAACCAATGTAACATTTAAAGACCAGTGTTTTCCCTGCCTCTGCTGGTTATTGTGCTTCTAACATTGGATGATTATCAAGTCTGACTTGTAAAATAACAAGTAAGGAGTGAAGCAAAGACGTGTTTTCTCAAAGTTGGACATATGGTGTGTGCTTGATGTCATGTCTTTTGTTCAGCTTCTCAACTTCTTAAACAGATCTGAATGAGTCACCAAAGTCCAGTTTCACTGATTAGGTTTTTCATTTAGAGCAGATAAGCACATGATATACATCGTATTAATAATAGGCATGGACTCGCTACCTCTGAAGCAATTTGTTAGCTATTTTGTTATTTTCTGGCAAATATAATCAACTTTTTTCCCCGTATCTTCCCAATGAAGCTAATGGAAACAGCCCATGCTATAAATAAAAATTCCAATGAATACTTAAGATAAGGCAAAGATGCCAGAGAGGGAAAAACTATAGCAGGAGTGGTTGTTTAAAAAGAAAAAGGATACATTTTTATTCTAATTTGTAGTTATACCAACCAATTCCTGATTTGGCAACAATGTCAGGCTATGTGATAATAAAACTTAGATTTAGTGTTACTATAATGCTAAAGACATGTTCTACACTGTAAAATCTGGCCACTAACAGCAGCCCTGAACTCCCTGCTGAGCAGCACTCCAGCGCCATCTTGGATTTGACATGGAGTGTAATGACTTTTAAAGATATCCACCAGCTGTGTGTTGGAGTAAATAGTGTTTTGCGTAACTTTACGTCCACCTGACATCATTTCTTTTCTTCCCCTAGAATTTGAAACAATGTTTGAATCCCGTCTTTCTGTTTCTCAGTATTTCTGAAAAGAGCCCAACGTCTGCTGTATAAATGTATGTACACCTCCACTGTTGTGAGTACTGTGCTGTATATGAATGCACTTCATGATAAAGCTGTTTTCCACGCTTTTCTCACCAGTCGTCCTCGGAACTAAATCAAAGAGGAAACAACAAGTCCTCCATGAAAAATAGAAATCTGTAAATGTGCTACGAGACAGCGGATTGTGTCTTTGCAGCACACTCAGGAGTTTGTCATTTATTTACTAATCTGTCTGAATTAATCATAAAGCAGATGACATCAGAAGGAACAAATCATTTAAACAGGCGTCTCTTCAGTGTCTCACTCTCGTCTTTCTCTCGTTTCTCTTATAGTTCACTGCCCTTTTATCTCGTCCTTCCCGTCGACATGAGAAAAACACTAACTGATTTGTATAGATCAGACTAGATCACTTTAAGGTAAATCAATTAACGTGTTAATACATGTACAATGTGTATATTTGCCATTTTGAAGTGGATTTGAGCACATCTCTGGTTTTAATCCAACTGGAGACATCCTCTCGTGTCTCTTTTTGTTTTTGATTTACAGAAGATGACTCTGACAGAATAACGCATGTGCCAGAGTATAGAAGTATATATTATATTAAGCTGTATATTCTCTTTTTTATACTAGCAAATGCACATCCACATTATATTCTCCCAATTTGTGAACCACTTTAAAAAAAAAAAAAAAAAAAAAAAAGGTTATTCAAAAGTAGAATTTCTGACTTTTAAACCCACAAACAAGCAGACAAATGCTGTCAGCCCTCGCCCCCCCCCCCCCCCTCCACTGCTTCCCTTCACTCCAACCTGTTGCAATTAGTGTAC
>JAVQJD010090180.1:0-16046 GCA_036023655.1 Nannoperca australis | reverse complement strand
TAGAAGTACCTACCCTTTCCGTTTTCTCTTAATGTGTTGTGTTTTCGTTAATGTGTTGTGTTTTCTGTTAATGTGTTGTGTTTTCGTTAATGTGTTGTGTTTTCCGATTTGCGTTTGTGTTTTGCACTTCAGGGCCACCGTACACAGCCCCATCAAGTTACTGCACTATTAGCGGTTTTAACATTTAACATTTAACAACGTTTTTACATTTAAAAGAGATTATTTTACTTAATCCTCATAAAATTAAGTGATGTATTTAAATACAATACTATACTTTTTGAATAATTCCTTTAAATTATTTTCCAGTGTGGGCTTTCCCTTTTCACATATAGCCTTTTTGTTCAAAATTTAAAATCAACAGAAAGATCAAGTGAAATAGGTGATTTAAGTTATGACAATAAATGTACAAAAATATCTAAAAACACACATGTACATAACAACAATATAAATACTATTAATGTGCATGTTCTCTTGCATGCAGGAGAGGCTCTGTAAGCAATCAAGTTCACTACAGCTTAATGTGGCCTATTGGGCTTGAATAATGAGCGGCAGGCCTATCAGCATGGACTAGGTTATTTGTAATGCAGTAACTAATTAGCATTAGCCATATCAGCAACGTAGAACTTTGCCACTAGCAATTCAACACAGGTGGTGAGGAAGTTATGCAAAGCCAAACATGTATATAGCTGTGTGTGTGTGTGTGTGGGTTGATTGGCAGGAACAGTATTGATCCACTGGGGTGTCCCGTAATGATGACTGGTGTACACAAACATGCAGTATAGATGAACATGTGCGCATGAGTATAAGATGGACACCAGAGCATTGACTATCTCTCACAAAGACATTTGCACACACAAACCAACACACAGAGATCTGCAAGACAAGATTCAACAAAGAGAGACTTGGTCCATAGGCTCGGCCCATATCAGAGAATTTCCTCTGTAGGTCTTTACACTTGTGTAACTGCATGAGAATGTGTGTGATGACTGTCTCATTCTGATAAAGCTAAAATGAAATTCTTGACTGCTTTCTTGTTCAAAAAGTAACACTGACCTTCCTGAGGAATTGAAGGCGAGAAGATTGACATTCACAGAGCGCATGGCACTTTAGAAACGTCACATTCTTGCTCTCCTTCATAAGAAGACACTCGAAGAGAAGAGAGTGCATATGTGTGTGTGTACATGTCTGTGAGTCTTTCTGGTATCTTTGTAGGCATTTGTATTTTAATATTAATGAACTATGTGTGCATCTTTACAAACAATGTTTAATATTGCATGCCAGATTTCCAGGTTGATGACTTAAGCATAAAATGTAAATACTTGTGTGTGTTAAAGTGTGTGCGTCTGTTGTGTATAGAGAGAGAGACAGACTGACTGACTGAGGCTGAAGGTAAGTGGTTGATAAAGGCAGTGTTCTAGATGTTCTGGAGAGATAAGAGGTGAAGAGACAAGGAGTGTGTTTGTCTGAGCTTTAGAGTGGACTGTAGCTTAATGAGCTTCTTCGGCTAACCTTCCTCTGCTGCTGCTCCAAAACCTGCTTTTCTCAGATATAACCATACACACACCAACTTTGAACATAAGCAACCTAGGAAATGGCAGTTTCAGCATATTTTTTCATGTCAAAAAGTTGAAAACAAATTTGAAATCACAGCATAAATGACAAATTAACTCACAATTGACAATAAATATGTTGTGTGTTTATATTTGCACACATATACATACATGAGATGTATATTGCATCGATACAACACAGATTAGTCAATGAGTGGTGCAGAGGAGAAGGAGAGTGAAATCGACCTTCTATGCTTTCATAAGTAGATGGTGCAGTGGTGCAGACCTGTGGTGTGTGTGTGTCTGTGTGTGAGAGAGAGTGTATGTGACTAGTCTGATGAAGCTGATTTCGCTGCTCATTTTGTGGTCTGGCAAGGTCATGGATGAATTCAAGACAGATGTCAGTTAAAGATTGTATACTAGAAGTTTGACAGTTCTCTCCATCACAGAGACATTACATCGAAACCTTTATACACCTGACTGGATGAACGCACCACTTGCTGGGCTGTGGCTGGTCTTTTTTCTCAGGATTTTAGAAATAGCCTGTTACCAACCTACTTAATTGGAATGACTTTCTTTGGAAGAAATAGATTCGGATATAATATTTATAGGCTGTTCACTTTATTTCAATATCATTGTATCACTGCAAATATTTCATTCTCCTCTATTGTCTCAGGGTGGCGGCAGAAATCGGAGAAAGTTAAGTCTCAAAACCTTGTCAAATAAAACCAAAATGGCTATTTAAATCTCATAAACTAAACTTAATAGATACAGTCTGGCTTTTTGAGGCTACCACTCCTAAAGAAGTGAGTCTACACATGTGTTTCAAACACCCTGACATCATGACCACATACTATGACAGCAGGGAGACTGGAGTAATTTGAAGGAACAGAGTAATTTTACTGCCATTTACCAAAATTGTTAGAATTTGTAGCTCAGAACAGACTAAATCATTGGCAGTTGATTTTGACAGCAGAATTACATAATTATACTAACAGTGCACATTAAAGGGACTCTGAATTTGAATGAATACAAAAGTACACTCACACATACACAGGGTAACATGCTCCTCAATGATACGCTATGCCTGGCCTCAAGGCTGTAAGAAAGATGCAAGAAAAGAACAGCCCTGGAGAGAATTACTTCAGTTTGGACAGACCCAATGCAGCTGGAATTAATATCTGTGTCTGTGTGCATGTGTGTGTGTGTATGTGAAAACAGGGTTGATCCACCCTTGCTCTAGTAATAGCTGCTCATTTATTAGCTTCAAAGGGAATATCAGCAGGCAGACACCCAGGCACCCAAACACCACGCAAGGGCATACATATGTGCATACATGCACATTGGTAGTAACATGCGCATGCACTCTCAGAAAGCGCTTACATCTACAAGCCAGAAGCCAGACAGACGGTTTATCTCCGACTCAAATTAATGCATCACTAACGTACGCTGTGGCACCGCTTAATCAGATGCAAATGAACAGACAGAGAGAAAAAGGAGAAGAGGGAGAAGAGAAAGGTGAATTTAATATGTCGCTGTAGAGAAGGACGAATATAATGTCCAGTCAACATTCATGAACAAGAAAATAGTAACGCTCTTGTAACAAATTAAAGACTACAACCATTACAAACGTTAATTTGACATTGAGTTAATCACACCATTTGCTCCATGCGGTCGGTTTATCAAAGAAGTAATCACATTTTCTTCTCTAAATGAAGTTTAAGAATTATTATTAAGTATAAATCAAGTGGAGGAAAATGAATCATGGCCAGCTTAGTACTAAAAGATGAGACCCACTGTGAGGTATTATTGGCATCACTAGGTCATGACTTAATGAGCAAACAACCACAAAACTGATGTTCCTTCTGTATTGTTAAAATGCCAGCCACTCCCTCAGTGTGAATCACAGTCTCTGTAATGATAAACAGTAGCACTGATTTAGCATTAGGAGGTGTGTGTGTGGGTGTATTCAGGGAATAGACAAGAAACTGATGTGCAAAGTCAAACTCAAGTAAACTTGAGTAAAAGCAAGTGTGAGAAACAACTGGTTAGTCAAGATAAGGAGGAGAGCATTCGCACATTCTACTGGCACATTGCCCTGCTTAGCTCTGTAAAACACTTTCTACTTTCAAAAAGAACTTTGCAATTGTCAAACAGAAAGCTAAAACATACCCTCAAAGTGCATGTCATGATCAAGCCTAGCTTTGTTGTCCTGTAACAGAATAAACAGCTGTTCATGTACCACAGTGGCTGCCTGCTGGGCAGGAAACAGGAAAGGACAAATTCATGTTGATTCACAGCACCATTAGGAGGAATAATACACACAACCAATGTGCATGGATTTAATGTGAGTACATGAGCACTGAATATACATATACACACAGAAAGCCCTTAGAATGCATAAGGCATTTTAATCTGGCCAATGCAAACGCTAAGAACTCTGCTGGAAAACTACAAGATAACAAGAGTTTGATGACCAACTCAGGTTGTTAAAAGGCTCGCTTACACACATAGACACACAGTCATACACAAACATTTCCTCCATGAAGAGCTATGTTAATATTCTGTCAGGTGCTGGGAAGAAGCAACTTACATTTCATCTAATCTAAATAAGGTTTTATCGCTAATCCGCATTCGCTGCAGCGGAAATGCAGAATTAGATTGGATAAAGAGTGAACTTTCTTGTCAGCTATGATAATCTCCTTTGGTGTAAGATTTGTTAGATTTATTTTGAGTTTTTTTATATTTGAATGCAGCTTTCAATGTGTTTTGTATTCTGAAGGTCTGATAAAAGGTTTCTGATTGCAAAACTGAACTTTATCACGATCTGTACATTTATAGTACATGACGCATTCTGTTCAGACTGCGCAATGCATACACATCAATTTCATTTAAATGTGGAAGTTATAACAGCTGTGACTGGCCTTATTCCTCCCACACACAATTAAAGACCACTTTCCATGAGTCACAATTCCTTCTTTTCACTCCAGTCTTTTTACCTGATCAAGTAGGCTTGCTTTAAGCCTGCATTTGAAGATGATACTGTAAAAGGAATGTGTTGTTGTTATTCCTCTTGTCAATCTGCTATATTGCTGCTCAATAAATCATAGCATTGCTTAAAGTAGATCATTTAGACTTTGTTATAAATCATCTAAAGCCCCTGAATAACTCAACAGCTGTGTCGGGAAAGATCTGATGAGTCCGACCTGCCATTATAGAATAGCTATGACTCTGAATCAAAAGCCATGTTTCACAATGATGGAAATAACTGCATTTGCATAAATTATTCAGGGAGGTAAGGGCAGTTCAAATATTAATTACCTGACATTACTCTGGCTAGCAATGTTTCCCACAAGAAAAGTCAATACTGCGTTCCCCTCGGCCACTGTTTGACAAAGTGTGTGTGTGAGGGTAAATTAATATTTTAGAACAATACAATCACATTTCTAATGCACTGATAGGTGGTTAGGTGCCAACATGTGTTCATAAATGTGTTTGTTCACAGACAAACATGAAACCATGAAATGGTATTTTATAGTAAATAACATTGCCCTTACGTTTCCGTGCATGTGCATAGGTGGCTGTGTGTGTGTGTGTGTGTGTGTGTGTGTGTTTGTGTGGGCTCTTGTGTGCATGTACACCATTAGCAGGGTAGAGAGTAGCCTTCCTAATCTGCTTTCTTCTAATTAAAAGCCTGTGACTAAATGGACCAGCACTGGAGCTGTCTGCGGGGGAAATTAAAAAACGAGAGATGATTAGAGGACAGAGGAAAGAGGGATGGAGGGACGGAGGATGAAAGACATTGAGGATGGGGGGCAGCAATGGGAGGGGAGGGAGAAGGAAGTAAAGGATGGTGATAGGTAGAGGGTGAGAGAGAGAGCAGAAGCAGAGAAGAGGAGGCATTACGGGAGCAGGAGGAAACAGAGATGGATACAGGAGAGGACAGAAAATAGAGGGATGGGGTAGAGATGAAAAGATGATGTTGAAAGAGTTATTGGTTTAGGTGATAGAATAAATTAAAAATACATGTGAGTAGAGAGAAAGAAGGAAGAGCTGGATCAAAGAAAATGTGGAAAAGTCAAAAAGAGACAAAATGGCACAGACGTTATAACAAGATTAAGAGTTGCAAGCAGTATAATATCTACCAGGTTTACCATCTTAGTTTAGCATGTTAGCATGCTAACGCTCTCCTCACTGGTGACTAGCAGCACCGCTGTCAGCTCAGCTGTGATTCACAGTATGTTTTTTCCTCATTCAAATATTATTAAAAGACTGGAAAAACCTATAAATATTGTGTGCAGTGCTTGTATAGGCAGAGTTTTGTACCACTGAACTGAAGACAATTTGAATAATTGCTGAACGCATATGAACAGCAGTGATTTCACTTTGAACGCTCACTTCGCTTAGCACAGGAAAGTGAACCAACTGTATATTTAGTGACTACGGATCCATTAAACAGTGGTTGAGATATTTCAATCTGGAGCAAAGTGCACTGCATTCTTGCTTGGCTGAAAGGACACCAGATGCATCATCAATAAATGAGATGGACATGGATGATAAATAGAAATAAAGTTTTAATTTAAGTACTAAAAAGATTGATATCAAAATGAATTAAAATGCTTCTGAAATAAAGGCTTTCTATCTTCTATTTTAATATTCTTTCCCATCCAAAACTGTTAAAATACAGATAATTACATTATGGAAGTACTTGAATTCTGATTAAATCAATGACACAAAATAAGGCCCCTGAAGAAAGCTGTCTTAAGTCCTATCCAACGCTTTGCCTCCATAAAAAAACTGGGATACAGAGGATAAGAAAAAGGGAGAGGGAAAGAAAGAGAAAGGGATGATTGGAACAACCTAGAGATGAAAAGACAGAAGAGATAAATACAGAGAAACTATCATCCCAGCTGAATCAGCAGCGTACTTTGGCTGAATGTAGATATACTTGATGCTTATACTCTGTGTTTGCAGTTCATTAATATGTATCACTCCCTCCTTCTCTCTCTCACTCAGACATAACTTGTCTATTTCCACCCCTCATTCTGTCTCTGTACGCCCATAACACATGCCGATCTTCTCCCTTTTGCCTCCACACAAAGAACACCACCCAGATATGATTACTTATTCCGCCCAGTAGGAGCATTTGCCAAAAAATTATAAACCCAGAGCCCCTGACTGTAAGAATAAGAAAATACACAATAAAATGTAATATACACTAAGGGAATGTAAGTGGGTGCTTTCATTCAGAGCGCCTGAAGGGGCACTGAGTGAAATAGAGGTAACAGCTTGATACCAGCATTTGGACTGGCAAGCAATACATCTCTTTTAGCTGAGTGTGACTGCTTGCAAGAAGGATTTCACCATCTTTATTTACAGTATGTATTTATTTTATGCCAATCATATTGCACTACAAGCCAAAAGGGAATGAATAATTAGCTGGTAAATAATTGGAAAATGAACACAAGCAGTTGTTGCCCAGTTTGTTTGTCTTGGGGGTGGGACACAACAAAACAATATTAATCTTTCCTATTATTTAGCAACAGTTTTGTGTCATGCATATTACCTCAGTGTTCAGTAAATTACATTATTCTCTTACAATGTATCCATCCGTTTCTCTCTTAAATGTTTTGGCAAACAGTATATGTCTGCATATTGAAGAAAAATATGTAATTAATTCCCCACAAGAGAATATCCGATGCATAAAATTGTAATTCAACAAATAAAATAGAAGCCACTTGTCTTAAAAATACAATAAAAGTAGTAATATTATAAAAATGAATGACATCCACGTGTACAAAGCACTAAAAGCTGTGCTAAATGAACATATCACAGTATGCTTGTCACCCTTTCCTCAGCATAAATGTTTCATATAGTTTCCTAATAAACGTGAATCATTCTTTAGAGACAATATTTTTGATGTGCCTGGTATTTTCAGGGTGACACAGTGTCTCATGAGTTGGTAGTGCTGCTGGCCAGAAAGACAGACCCACGTTTGATTCATAGTCCTTTCAATGTGTTTTTTTCTCCCTCTTAGGGCCTCCTGTTTCTTCATTCAAGAAACATGTATAACATATCATGTGAATAGGGTATAGGAGTACAAGTATGTCCTTTGCTCTGTTATCATGGTAATGGCCTCATCTGTCCAAGGTATTTTCCTGTCTTTTACAGTCATGTGTGTGCCCTTGGCAGGTGAAGGAAATAATCACTAAACATCTATTGCCCAATGAGTTGGTGCTCTATTCGTGCACTGTGTGTCTGACAATTGTTTAATCAGAAAGATACGGGAAGCCCGATCACTTAAAAAACCTCACTTACAATGATCAAATGCATCCCTGCAATAGTGGTGCAATATGAGCATAATATAGTTCAAAAGATTCAAGACATATGGAAGGCAGAGCACAATAATATATCAGCTTGCTTTGATATTACAGTGTACCACATGGTTGCATTTGTATAGTAAGTTTTGAGGGCGGTGACGTGCGCCCTAGAGGACTGAGTGCTATAAGCACTAACTGAAACTGTTATAATCAAGACAGTTTCACACTCGGAGAGAAGCAAGACAACACTCACAATCTGAAAGAGAAAGTTCACTACTGATTCCCAAAGAGAGTTCAGTGTCAACTAAAGCTGCTGTCCTCAGTTGAGTTCATAGCTGATCTCTTGGGGGTGTTGTTCCTTTGGACGTCAGCATTCACCTAACATGAGGTGCATACTGACGCAGTAAATAATGATGAGTGCTGCCAGGGAGTTCTATCAATTTGAGTAGCAGTGACCTAAATGTGAGAGAAAAAGGCCTTTGAGAAGAGGATTATCGGTTTTATCCCTTATATTGGAAAAAAGTAACACTAGCACAGACAAAAACAAGGCACTTAAACCCCAACAATGGAGCAGCTTAGTGGTCAACCGTATAGCTCCCTGTTGTGAATATAAAAAATTTTGTTTATAAATGTGAAGTAGGGTACTGTCGGGGAAGACATTCCCTGGATAAACAAAGTTTAAAGAAATGTTAAACTAAATGCAAAATAGGTCACTGACCTGTTTCCACAAGGGTCCAGAAGGGTAAAAAAACGGATTTAAGAATTGTTTTTCTGAATAATTAGACTGCATGAAGGGATGGTGCAGTGTAGTCACTTTTCCTATGCACATTTCTTTGCTTATAGTTTAGCAATTCAACCAGGCAGGCTTAGTATGGGCCTTTATACCTTTATTATTAGTACAATTTGCCATGTTTCATTACTTAAACTCTCTCATATGTATTATGTATTGTAAAAATGGTATTTATTAGATGACATGTGATTTTCCCCACTCTGATTATCCCAATGTGATTTGGAAACATTTCGTTTTTAAAACCAGTAAAGCAAGCTGAATTTAATAAGCTATTGTTAGTTGTCTGGTTAGTCAATCAATCCAACAAAAGTATGTATGTCATTGTGGGAAATAAAGAGTTTGTGGCCACATAAACGACTCGTTTCAGCCGATCACACTGAATTGATGTTGAGCAATATTGCAGTCGACTGAGATTGCATTGCTTCGAGTAAAACTGATTTAAAAAGGTAGAGAGAATATAGCATTGCTGTCAGCGGCAGGTGATTAACATCTTATGTACATTCACTCTGTCATAAATGTGGTTCTCCACACTTTAAAGAAAATGTAAGTCAATGCATACCTTACTGCAAAATTGTTTTGATTTGAGACTTTTTCTTTAGCATAGGACAGACACTTCACTTCCTGGTTGTAGATGTAGATTGAAATGAAAACAGGGTAACATATTACAATACAGTACTTGAAAATGCGAGCAGTTACTGAGGAATGAATCAGATACGACCTGACAGTTAATGAATTGTTAATGAGTAATTCCTAAAAATCTGATTCAAGAACTATAAAGTAGATGAAGTAGTTACTAGTGACAGACTGGGAGATACTACATTAATATATCATTAGGTAATGATTAGTTCATATCTGTCAATCAGAATGATGATCACTTTCTTCATGAGTTGTTCCTTGATTAACATTCATTACTAATTGGTTACTAAGTAATCCCTCATTACCTCATGATTACCTGACCAGCCTTTGTGCACCCCTTGGTAAAGTGGCACACCATGACCCATTAAAATAGTATCTGTTGTCTAGTAACTCATCCTTATCTACTATATAGTCCTCGAGTTCTTCAGGACCTTCTTATGAACGAGTCTTTAATTATCAGGTCGTTCCTGACTCGTTCCTTAGTAACCACTAACATTTTCATGTACCGTATTGTAATGTGATACAGAAACAGTATAACCACAGTACAACTCTTCAAAGCAGATGATGGCAGCACAGCATATTCCCGTTCCCTGAGGATATTTTGTATTGTATGAGAATGAAAAAAAGAAACATATTAATTTGATGGATGCCCTGAGGGGCAATCAATGCATTTACAGTAAACTCAACTGTAATAGACTTTATAGAAAAGGGCAGAGCTAGATAAAAGAGAGAGAAGTGGAGAATGAGTCTTTGTCTGAATGCATGTCCTTGTCTGAGCTGCCTCAGTAGTGTGTGTGTGTGTGTGTGTGTGTGTGTGTGTGAGCAAGAGAGAGCATCAGACTATCCTGTCACGTAACATGCTAAATATCTTTGCAGACCACCACCAGTGAAGCACAGGGATTAATGGGCCATTGGAGGCTGCTTGACATTTCTGATGCCTATTTCTTCTGCAGGGAATGAGAAACACAACCCTGGATGCCCACACACATGCACGCACACACACACACGCACACACGCGCACACACACACACACATATTCAGGCATTCAACACAGGAATCCTTAAAAATACACTTACATAATATGCTGCAGGTGTGTAAACATTACATATCTTATAGATTTTAGCAAACTTAAGATATGACATTGCATTACACATACATAAACATACCCCCACAACACACACACATACACACACATTGTACAAAAACACAAAAATACATAGAGAAAGACCCCATTCAAATACAGTTGGCTAATGGATTAAACAGTGGACTAATTATTCAAACCTCTCAGCCACTTACCTTAACAGTTTATTACACATACACACACAGTCCCATTAATCAATATACTGTAGAAGTAGTCTGGACTATTATTTATAATATCAATATTAGTTAGACGGTCTTTCTATTCAGCTAAATTATGCACGGTGTGCACTTTATAAATCATGATGATACATTGGTCGAGTGAAAACAGACAAGTTTAACTTGTAATGGGACGAAACCTACAGGGTCATACATACACCTACCTCCTTCAGCTCACTCCTGCCTGGCCATTTATCTTTTCCATGCTTCTTCAATTTAACAAAAATTCAATCTTGAGTCTCTTTTAATAAATAAAAAAATACATATGATTTAAATATTGTATCCTGTGACCGAGGCAGTTTGAACATTAGAGCATCTATCAAAAGGAGGAAGAGGAGCCACTTCATCAACACTGCATCCAAGAGTGGAGCCACTCTTTAGTAAAGGTTGCATTGCATTTTCATAATTTTTGGCTACAACTTTGGCTTTTCAGTGTGCAAAAAGAACATTTTCAGTGCCATAGCCTCTGGTGCCTCATGAATCAGTGCAAATGGCTACATACAACTACATATAGGGGAAAATATGCAATAAAACTTAGTATGGAAAAGAAAAGGCTGATATCCACATCATCAAGTGCTATTAAATTATCTTTGTGTGTTTTCCACGAGCTCTGCTCTTATAGTAAAAATTCCACATATTGTTATGATCCACCATGCGCACGTTGTAGATTTTGTATTATTTTAATCAACAGAACTACAGTAGACACAGAAACAGTGTTTTTGTCAAAACTACCAACTAAGATATTGCATTTGGCTTTCAACTCTGAATTAACTTGTTAATTATATATACTCAATACTTTTTTGTAAAATTTCCTTTGTTTATTTAGTTTTTCTGGATGATTATGTTTTAGGAAGGGACCTTTTTGTTTCTTTTTAGCATATTTTATTTGCCAAGCTTGGGAGAGAAGGCAGAATATTTTGTTCAGTACTGAGCTGTAAAATAATGTAATTTCATAATGAAAGGAAATGTTTGACCACTGCATCTGTACTTTTGGTGTCTTGTATACCCATGAAGGTTTGGCACTTTGTGTAAATGACACAAAAATAAAAGTAAAATGAAATGGAAAATCTTAGAACAATGTCCAAAAATCATGTGTGCCCCCCGGCACGATCTGATTTGAAGAAGCTTGGAGGAGAAGGATTACTTAATTCTTTCAACTCTCTTCCTTCATTAATTTTGTCACTAAAACTTTGGCCCCCTGGCTTTTACATTTTCATTAATTCTCTTACTTCCCTCTGTTTAAAATGAAATTACGCCCTGGTTCAAACCTTACATTTATCATTCCCCTCTCTTACCCGCATCGAAACCATTCACTAATCAGTGTGCTTTTGATTAAGCCAATTACCTGCACCTGTGAGTGCTGCCTTCCACTCGTGCTGTTAATGTCAACATCCAACCCCCAACCTTCTCCAGCACCACCTGATCCCCACAGATCTTGAGTAACGTTGACCATGCTGTAGGAGTAAGTTGTTGAATAGTTTTGCGGGTTCATCACAATAAACTGGCTCTACGACCAGCTGAGGTCTGCACCAAATATTTTTCTACTTTTCATCATAATTTTCTTAACTTCTAACTGAACTTCTGGGTTGAAATGTCTGCTGCAGTGATATGGTGGCTGATATTTGTTGTTGTATTGCGGTGCATTTATGTTTTATTGGAACCTCTGACATCCAAGCTGCCTGCTCATCAATGTTTTTTAATGAAAGAAGCTACCAAATGTCTTGATTGATACTAATTTATTTCTTAGTACCATGGCCTTTGAATACGGATGTGAATTTGGGTAAAATGTTGAAGCCACAAAATATTATAATAAACATCAATGAAGTTTATTAAACACTTATTAAAGAATAATTGCACATAGACCATCAAGATCAAAGTAGATTTTCTGATATTTTGTTTGTTTAGTTTCTTTTTCTCAGACTGTGTAGTCACAAATGACAAATATTATAATAGTTTTAATATTAATTATAGTATCAGAAATTTAGGTTTATAAAAACCCAGGACAGTTAAAAAAAGTAATTGCAATTATTACTTTTTAATGCAACCTACATTGTATCTAGATCCTGGTGGGCAAACTGTGTCTGTTTTATTCTGGTATTTAATGCCAGAAATTCTATTTAATGCTTAGACACTAAATAAAGTGTTTTATGTTCGTGTAATGTCCGTAAAGGATTTAATTTCACATTTTATGACTCTGCTGTGTGCTTGCTAATAAGGAGCTAAGGCAATTAAGTCTTATCAGCTCTGTCGGGGGGGGGGCATTGTGTGCATGCTTAGTGTTTTGTTTGTTCATGGAAGTGATGTATTAAGCCATGTTTTGTCTAAATATACCACTTTGCGTGTGTGTGTGAGAAGGAGAGAGAGTGAGAGTGAGTGAGCGCTTTGTTGTGTTGTAGGTTGAATGTGCTTCTGTTTGATTCTGATGACATTTGCGTATGTGTTCCTGTAAGTGCTTGTATGTTTATTTTGTGTATGTATGAGTCTGAGTCATCATGCATTGAGTGGTTATTTTGAGTGGAATTGATATGCCATTAAATGTGTCAAAATAGTATTAACAATAAATATAAGCATTCATTTAAAAAATAAAATGTAACATAAATAGATATTTCTGTATTTATCTATGTATTATTTTCCGTTTTGCATTTTATTTGAACATTTCTTGGTTGTTTTACATTTCTTGGTCGTTTAAAATTTATTGGTCGTTTAACATTTCTTGGTGGTTTTACATTTCTTGGTCGTTTAACTGGCTATCACCGAGCCCCCCCCTCCCTCACAACCTTTCAGCTTCCGCGGCTCTCGTCTAAAGTGTATCATGGCTCTGAGTGAGTGGTGGTGGACCGACGAGCTCTGGACTGTGCTGTCTGTCTGGATGAGGCTTTGGACTGATGTCTTAGCAGCGGCTACTGCCGCTGTTTTAGACGGCTGTCACTGTCGCGGCAGGTCAGTGGCAGCTCTATTGAGTCTCTTTTCTGCTCTCCCTCATGATTCCAGCTGCGCGTTGAGTACAAACTTTACGGTCAATCAAACAGGGAGAGAGAGAGACAGCACAGACCAGAGCTCGTGTGGGCTCGGTGATAGCCGGTTAGCAGGCGGTCTGACCGCTCGAAATGTGACCGTAGCGGTGCCCGAGTCCAAAATACGTGTTTTGATGCAACTTAAGTTCATGCATGTTTGTTACGTTCAAAACATCGGCTAGTCTAAAACAGCGGCAGGTCAGTGGCTGCTCAGGCTACTACCAGAAATGCCACTGCTTCTTTTCAAAAGTAGCCTGAACACCGCTGTTGGAGCAAGGCATGTAGTCAATCTCTGCACTCTGACGTCGATTAACCAAAGGTTAAGCAAAGGTTGACCCCATGACGCATATTGACGGACAGGCCCCCTCATTTGAACAGTGAAGCATCGCAAGAAATGAAAAACCACCAAGAAATGTTAAAATAAAATGCAAAACGGAAAATAATACATAGATGAATACAGAAATATCTATTTATGTTACATTTTATCAATAAATTAATGCCTATATTTATTGTTAATACTATTTTTGGTGCATTTAATGGCATATCAATTCATTTATTGACTCATTTATTTATTGTTCATTATGGCAGTTTCGGTCCTCCATACATTATGCCACCTTATGTGTGTATGTGCACTACTGTTGTCTATATTCATGTTGTGTTTGTCCTGTGTGTGCACACACTTGTCTGATTCAACTACTGTGTCTGTATGTATGTACTTGCATTTATGTATGCTTGTTTGTGTGTGTGTGTGTGTTAGCAAGTTGTAGACAAGAGAACTGTGTCAGTGGAGCGTAGAGAATCACAGGACAGATAAGCTTGTCATAATAATCCTCCCTCTGCCTTGTGTATCAACCCAGCTTAATACACCTACTGACACAAACACATCAGACAAGCGTACACAAAACACACATGTGCACAAACACACAGACAGAAACAGAACTCTAACTGCAGTCAAAAAACAACAACAATAAAAGCACGTTAGTGTTACTGTTAAACAGATACTCCACAATAAACCTGTCGGAAAATATTTCAAGAGGCTAAATGTCATAATGCATTTTATATTTTTGCTTAAATAAATTGTAAAACATTTTGTCGTAGGTTTTGATTACAAAGGTTAAGCCTTATTTAGTAAATGCCTCATTTAAATAGTTTTAAAAAAAGTAATTTGTCAATATTGCGTCATACCTTTTGTTGCCAAAGTGAAAGCTGATTTGTATGGGAATGTAATGTGTGACTATTGTGTGTTTACGGTGAATATGTGTCACACACAGATGGTCACAGGGTCACATCCCTCTTACTGCAGTAACTCAGCCTGGAGTTACAGAATCTATAATTACTAAAAACTGGGAGTGGAATGCAGCTGAACGGAGCATGTCAGCACACACACACACACACACACACACACACATTCATGAGCAGTCACACACCCACACAAACCCACATGCTCCATAGACGTGCACTCACCTCTCTTCCCTCCTACACACAATACAAGCACAGCACAAGAAACCAGCCTTACAAGAACTGTATGCCCCATTACTCATATTGTGACACACACACACACACACACGTACATGAGTAGGCACACACTTGCGACTTCATACACACACAGATGTTGAGCTCATTAAGAGATTCCCAGAGGGTAGCCATTAAGAAAGGCAGACTACTGTGGGAACCTGGAGGAATCTGCCACTCTGACCTGAACAGACACATTGAAGATTAAACAATAGACAAAGGTAATATGTTGCTTTATTTTGATTACCTTTATCTAAACAGAATTATATTAATGTGATCATGGAGATAGTCCTATCTCTATCAGAATTTGTTTTACCTTTCTAACTCCAAAACATCATATCTATTGCAATTACTAGGCATCTGCATAGACAAAAATATCTAAAGTAACATGAAAGAGCAAACAAAATCCAAAAGTATTTGAAAAATGTTGCAGAAAAAGACCAAACAATTTAAATGAAATTAACTTAGATCTACAATGGGAGCAGAAATATGGGGATTTCAGGCGATGCTGTCTGCCCCAACAAAACATTATTTTAGTATCAAAGAGTAACCCCCCAGCTGGCTTTAAAGTGGCTGTTAAAAGTTTCTTCCTTCAAAGACAATAGCTGCTGCGGTCAGCTTGAATTTGTTTCAAGTATTCAAGTATTCACAGCAGAAAAAGTATCAAATCAACCATCAAAATGTCTCAAAAATATAATCCACTTCTTCTGTACATTTACATTTACATTACATTTAGGCATTAAGCAGGTGCTTTTATCCAAAGCGACTTCCAAATAAGAGCTTTACATAAAGTGCATAGAATCATGGTCGAAAACAACAAGATGTCGTATCAAATTATATGAGTGCTGGTGATGAATCACAAGTGCTA
>JAVQJD010090178.1:0-10762 GCA_036023655.1 Nannoperca australis | reverse complement strand
TTAATTCAGTCGTGGTCTGTGTATGGTATTTCAAAGTAAAATTGTTTAATCAATGCGAAGCAGGAGTCTACGATTTTCAGAATAAGACTGATCGAGTTATAAGTTGCTTGAATTATTATTTATTCCCTCAGGAAGGAGGGTGGTGCCCCTACAAGACGATATCTGAACATAAATAAATGTAGAAGTATTTATACGCTACATGGAGCTAGTATTAACTTCCTAATATACTATTAATTATTTTCATCCAGTTTTTTACCAATCTAGGAGTCAGGCGTTTTCCAAAAGATACATTTGACTGTTCTTGACATTTGTTATGGGGTAGAAAAGAATAAGTTTTGCTACACAAATATTTTCTTCTTTTGGACTTTTCTCACATGATTCTCTTTTTGTGAAATAGTGGATAAGTTTACCCTTTGAGTCTTAAGTAATTTAAATACCTCAAATTGTACTTTCCACTACTGCATACTAATGAATAAAAAAAGCTTTGTTAGTGAAATCTTAAAATTTTAGAGATAGAAGTTCATTGTTATACACCGATCAGTCATAACATTATTACCACTGACAGGTCATAATGGAGGAACAATGATTATCTTGTTACAAAACTTGTTCCACACTTTCCCATTCTCTTGAAGTGTGTCCAAACTTTTGTCTGGTACTGTGTATATGTGTGTGTGTGTGTGTGTGTGTGTGTGTGTGTGTGTGTGTATGTATGTACATACTGTCAAGTTTTACCAGGGCTAACAATCTCCCACTGCAGATACATTTGGTTTTAAATGAAGTTGACGTATGATGTTGTCATATTCTGAATAATTACCTACCATGCTCTTTATGTAGAACACTTTGGCCTCAGTGGTCATGGCTCAGCTTCTCCACATTACTGAAAGGCCCATAGAGTTGCATAGGGAACAGTGGATGTGCCAGCCAAGATTTTTGCAGGACGCAGTAGCCTTGACAGCTGTAACAGCTCAGTGTTAAACTTTATTCAAAGTAGTCAGAATATATCAGGCTACAAACATTTACCTTGTGAGACTCTGTTGTTTGTAATGTAATCTGAGATTATGTAGCCAAGGTAGATTTGTTATTTTACTTTAATTTGTTTATTTTTCCTGATTTATCCTTTTCCATTGTGGTAAATTTCCCCAAAATTAGTTCCCATCTGCAAATAGTTTTCATCGTGTGAGGTTTTAATGGCATACCTCTTTGTTCCCCTGGAGCATCATTTTAATGCTACATTGTTGAGTTACTTCAGTAAACATGGCTGTGTTCAAAATCAGTCACTGCTCACTACATAGATTACATAGACATACTATATAGTGAGTTCGCCATTTTGTACAGTTAGAATTATTAAGCTTTATATAATGGACTCAAAGTATCCCACAATGCACAAAAGTACTGCATAACTGACACTAGCACTATATACCTTCATGCACTTCGCAGAAAAAAAATATACAAACAAAAGAAGAGATGTTTTTAAAAAACATTTTATCATTTTGCTGGTTAGTTCATTATATAGTCCTCTACATTAAACTCCCTAGATAGTGAGTAGGGAGTAGTGAATGAGTGAATGATTTCAGACACATCCCATGTATGCTTGGAGCTGACTTAGTCATGTTTTCTGATGATCTCTCCGTTTTATAATCTATTACCTTAGTTTGTTTTTAATTATAATACTGTGGTATATACTGTGATATAATGTAGTAATAAACCTGTCTGTCTAGCTTCCGTTGAACAAACAACTCTAACTAACTAGCTTTGAGCTAGCTGTGCCAGGGTTGATTAAATGGGTGCTAATATTTGCATGCTACATATTTTAGCTTTGTGGTGGCTATGGCAGTGTGGTGCTTTATAGATGTTGTAATAAGTTGTGGAAAAACACTGGTTAGCACAGACCTAGCAGAGTAACTGGAATGTCGCCTTCAAAATAAAACTTTAACCCCTCATCTTTTCTGTCCTCCTAGTGATTTGTGCTGGTCTGTGCCAACAACAGAGCAGTTCTTGTGCTTACCTCTCAGCTTCAAAAAAATGGCAACATTGCAAAGTTAGTTCTCAGGCCGTGGGTGGAGATACTCAGATGAGGGGCAGTATCATTCTAATGAGCCCGTAATTGACATTAGAAGGGGAGCCAAATCCTGTTGGTTCAAATGTTTTCTGACCTAAGCAGCCCACAAAATGACTGGGTTGTCTTACTTTACAGTTTAGGGGCAGGTAGGCACATCAGTTACTATTAATGTAAGTGCATAAACACAGCAGTTAGACCACAGCCAAGCATCCCAGCAGAGCTGTTTGTGCACAGATGCCCTGCCGGCATCTCCCGTAACAAGGCCTCTCTGACTATCGATAGATCTCAGGCTTCCTCTCCTCCATGCGCAAGGGCCAAAAACTTCAGACGCCTAAGGCAAAGCGGCAGGAGCCGACATCAACCCACACCCTCCTCTTGGACCCTCCACATCTACAAACTGAGCCCAAGTAGAACGTCACCCGCCTCCAACAATTCCTGAAAAGGAAAGGCATTTCCTTCCACTGACAATGACAAAGATTGTTTATCTCTACTCAGCCTCCATTGACAGCAACCACCGAGCCTCCAGTGATTCTGGCTTTCTTGCCAGGGCCTACCGCTGAATGTTGTCACGTGATGTCACAGGGCCTCCACTGTCTCCACTGCCACAGCTTGCATCATCACCCCCATGGTTGATGATAGGTTGTGTTTTCCCCCGTGCCTGCCCCCTCTTCTCTGACTTCTGTCAGGTGATTTGAGTAGCAAACAAGCCCTGTCCAGCAACTCAGAGGGCTCACACTACAGGCTAATCAAGTGTGTGATTCTCAAACTCCTCCTTCATTTCCAACTGGTCTATCATTGCCACTCTTTGGAGGCATAAAGGATTGACCATCATGCAGATCCTGCACAGGCTCACATTAATCTCTGCTCAACACCAGTTCACCCTTAGAGCGCCCACATTCCTGGTTATAATAAAAGCTTTGCTGATTGATTGTCTCTCTATCTTGTGTCAGAGAACTAGACACTTGACCCCACAATTGGATTTTCATCCCTTACCAGACCCATTGTCTGTCTATCGCATGGAGCAGGTCGAGACCAACTTCCGCACACACAAAGACCCAACGATCCCACCATGAGCAAGCACTAGGCGACAATGGCAAGGAATAACTTTGTGCCACTTTTATTTAGTTTGTTCTGTATCTTATTGTTTATTTTATTGTTTATATTATATTCTACTTTGTATATTTGAATATCTATATACATTTTCTGTGTGTGTAGCATGGATGGGGCTACTGCATTTCATTGTGCAATCATGTATTGTATACATATTGTATAATAATAACCTTTTTAGGCATGGAAATATACAACTAAAAAACTTTGGAAATGAATGCAGATAAGTTCAGTATAAATATTTTGTCTGAATATATTTGGTTTTCGTCATTTAAAATATTTGCATATAAACATAATTTAAATAACATTTCTTCAAATCTGACCAGAGAATCATAGAAAAGTTTATCATTCCCAGATCTTTTTGACCATAATAACACTGTCACTGCACGCTGATGAGACTAGGTTTTGTCCTGGAGGTGGGCACCAGCAGGAGAGATAAAATGTCCACTCTGTGGTTCAATATCCTCCATCTTCACCTGCTCTTTATCTTGATGTCAGACAACAATTGGAGACACGTCTTTAGCTGAGGAAAGGTCTGATCATCAAAAATGAACCCTGATGTTGACCCTTTGTGTCCCTGCTGTTTGGTCCTTTAATCCTCAGCTCCTTTCTGGCGGTCAATTATTGATTCCCAAATATGAACCCTTGCAACATGGTCGCTGGTATCCCTTATGCCTTCGGTTTTTCTCAGTTTTTTCCCACTGCTCCAAAAGCAAAACATCATCCATTTAATAACTGGCTCTGCTGTAATGAGCTAAACTCAAATATTGACATCAATTCCTCAGTGTTTCTCCCTCCATTAAACTAACATCCAATTCCTGTACAAAGTTTTCTGTAGGGAGGATATTTTTTGTACAAATCACAACAGCTCAGTCTCCTCATCCATCCATCCAACCATGCATGCATAATTCATAAAAATATACTGAAATCTCTATTTTAATTGTTTACAAAAGAGTAGACGGAATCTCATTCACAGTTTTTTTCAAACAATCAGGTCATCAGAATCTTAGATCTTAAAGAACAATTCAACATTTTCTGTTGCACCTGGCCTGGGAGAGGTTATTGTGGAGCTAGTTGATTAGCACAGGACTTTCCTGGTGTTCACATGCGTCAGAGCCCTCCTCATGTTGTGCTCAGAGTGTGTGCTCATCCCCAAAGTTGAACTCAATCCAGCCGTGCTAGCCAGCACGCTAACAATGTAATCATAAGTTGGTGAGACAGCGATGCTGTTGTTTTAATACATCATGTTAGTTTATTACAGATATGGTGTAATTTCATACATACAAATACAGTAAAACACTAAGCACAATATACTCCCTTGTCAATGGCAAGAATATCCCCAGAGTTGTTGAGTTGAGGAAACTCTATCAACTTTGTGTCTATGCAAAATTCTTAATAATTTGTCCCCTTTTGTAAATTAGGTAAATGTAACACATGAATTATTTTGTTGTGTTTTGTTAACAGTACATAAAGGCAGCTGCACAGTTGAGTACAGCACACACTATTGCACACACAGTTATTTGTAACTGTATATCAATAATTTACTACCTGTACTGCTTTAAATTTCGCAGTCCTGTTAAATAATAATGTCACTTTTTTTCTTTGTCCAGTACAATCTTGTTTCTGTGTTTGTCCATGCCCCAAAAATCATATAGTAAAAACTGTGAAAATCAACAGTTTTTACTATATGAAAACTGTTGATATACTATATGAAAACTAGACATCAAAGTAGATGATGTCTAGAAAACATCATCTACTTTGTTGCTTGGCATGAAGGGAGCAGCGAGAAGGCCTCCTTGATTTGATATAGTGAAGAGAGCTTGGGATCAGGTTGCTGCTTTATCAGAAGCAGTCTAGTGATGTCATGCACAAAAGGAAGCAACAGCTTGTCTCTGACCCCATCAGAGACTTAATAAGAAATGACAACGATCAACGACAACATTTAATAATAAACAAGCTCAAGGACAAGTGAGGTAATTTGATCTTTTCTTTGTATGAGCAGATATAGTGTGTTTTGAAGCACCCAGCATGCACATCTGCCTCCTCTGGATACACTCCATCACTAAGAGCCTGGAGAGACAGTTCAACACAGAGGATGAGCAGTCAACCCCACAACCTCCTCTGCCTTATAACATGGTCTTATCTTATCTGGCCAGGACATCCACAATGCACCTTCAGGCTGACATCAGATACTGTATGTGAAGTAGACAAACTTGCAAATGTTGGGTCTTTGTATATATAAGAGTTGGTCTCGACCTGCTCTATACGAAAAAGTGCCCTGAGATAACTTTGTTATGATTTGGTGCTACATAAATACAATTGAATTGAACTGAAGGTCAATGGGACAGTCCTGACACCATCCCTGACACTATCCACCAGTTCCATCCCACCATCTCACTCTCCCCCATCATAGCAGGGCTCTGGGTCCCCCCACAACTTCTCACCTTGGAGGCCCCCTCCTCCCCCACCACAGTGACGACTCTCCATCCAGGAGATTGATGTTATTAGACTGTTCAAGATGCAGAATCCCCTTCCACCCTGAAGCACTGTGGTGATCAACCTACTTGGCAATAAATCTGATTCTGATCAGTCATCTCAAAGCAAGAGGTGGAATATGCATACTTTATATACTCTTTACTTTTGTCAAATTCTTCCATTGGTGTAAAATGTTTAATGAAGAGAGAAAGTGAATTTTACATGATTACCAAAGGAACAATTTGTCTGCTAAATGGTTTCTTATTTCATTGTTTAGTACACGTATAAATAAATCTTCAACAATGAACCTCATTAGTGTCAGTGACTGAATCAGAAGCTTTTAGCAGTGTAGCTCCTCACTGGTGACTAAGACTTCTGCTCATCATTAAAATCTAAAATACAGTGAAGGCCACAAAAACAATCATAATGTAAACATAAATAATTGGCTGTTGAACTATTAACCTATATAACTATATACAGTGCTTGTATAGGCTAATTTTGTTCGTTACACAAAGAGACTGAACTTACTACTGAACTGAAGACTTTGTTCACTTACTGTTGTCAGTTTACCCCAAACAACAAATTTAGAGATTCTAGCTGTAACTAGGTAGAAATGAACACAACCATATGTGGAGAGTGGCAGTGTGTGTTTAGGTGACAGCTCTACCTGATCTCTGAACTCACCAAGAACTTCAGTTCTTTGTTATTGTCCTTTACTTCATCTTTAGTTTTTCTCTTGTCTCTGTACGTTAGAAGTGGAGTCACAAAACCTTGGGATGAGCGCATAATTCAGATTTTTGGATGTTGAAACATTTTAAACTCTCATGAACATGCTTTCAGCTCAGTTCGTGCATAGAGCATTGGCGATTTTTAGACCACAAATTTCATCTAAGCACCTTTAAAAAGTATTTTAAAAAATCAGTTTTCTTTGTGTCACAGCACCTCATTGAAATAATAGAACAAGAAAAAAAAAAAAAAGAGATCGCTCTACCATGTTTGTCTGGTTGAACTAATTTCTCTGTCCTCTCTGTTTGACCAAGGGTGACGCTCAGCTCCTGCACACACATGGCATGACAAAATGCAATAAAAGGACCTGAAGAACAGTTCATGTGTGCACTCATCAGGAGAATTCATGGGCATGCATAAAATACAATGGGTGATGGGAAGAAAATTTAGGATGCTGCTGTGTGAACAAGACAGGAGGTCAGGCTGAAATGACAGCCATCTGGGATACAGAGAAGATGGAGCCACACTTCCTCTGACTGGAGGTCCTTAAATCCTGCACATTTGTACTTGCAAAAGTGTAAATCTTGTCAACACTCTTCTTTTAAAAGGTGGAAAAAAAGATTTTGGCAGGTACACGCTGTCACTGCACATTGCTTTCTTCGTAACAATGTGTGCACTTTTCTTTGAAAAAAAAAAGTCTACTAGAAATCCATCCATTCATTTTCTATGCTGGCGTATCCTCTTGCATCCTCTATCCTCCAGCATGCATTGGGTGTAGAACAGCTTGTACAGGTCAGCAGTCTATTACTGTGTTGACACTCTCAAATACAATCCGACGTATGGGCACACCGGGGAAAGAAAATTACTCAAAGATTGGACGGAAAGACCATGGTCAAGTCTGAAACGAGAACTGTGATGAACTGTGGCAACAACAATCCTTACTTTTGTATCACTGCTTATGTGATACAGAAAATAGTCAATAATAAGCAGCATTACAGATAACAAGCACAAACATGTTCACCAATGGATATAATGTGGACTGGTACCTTCCTTTAAAAGACAGATTCTCTTTATTAACATTGTACTCTGGGAACAGGGTTATCATTGGTTGTGGGAGATAATACAAAATTTAGTTTCAGTCCAATACTCAGTAATACCAGGGCAAGAATCACCAGTATCAGTATTGATATAAAAATTGGCTAATATACTAGCATGTAGAAGATAGACATGCCATTATTTATGGGTTAATGCCTCATTAATTGGCTAATGTGAAAACTTCAATTACATCAAGAATAGACGCACAAAAGGTGGTGTTAATGTCAACTATTTCATGTAATATTTATTGCCATAGACCAAATCTTGAAGGATGGACTGACAACCATCCATGGATACAAAAAACTCAACAAAAGACTGAAGATCAAATGAAACCAAACAGTAGGTCATACTGGCAGTAATGGTGCTTTTTTCTCAGCAGTGAGCTTTGACTCTGTCTGTACTGATGTAACAGTGTGAGCTTCAGTTCAGTGTCATATACTTTACAGTGTTGAACGCACAAAATTGATTAACTGTTCTATCAATTACTGAAGTGTATGTTTTTTTAACAGTCTGAGATAGGAAAAAACTTGTTTGCTTGTCATGCAGGTGATCTGATCACCTCTAACAGTGTTGAAGTAGCTGCCAGGCTGAAGAACAACATTTCAGCAGCTCCAACTATAGCTCAGAAGCAGGTCATCCTCAGAGGTTTGGGTGAATAGGTTTCTCTCTTCACAGCTCACCTTACAGCCTCCTTGGCCTGCATATTCCTTTTCTAAAAACAGCTCTTCTCAAAATGTAATAATTTGCAGACATTTATCCCACCATCTCTCCACCAGTCAACTGTGTTTTTATGAGATATCCAATTTGAACTATAGCACATAATGGAATTACAGCCAGGTCACATCATCAGTTACATATTTGATTCTCCACATGCTGCTTGGATATCCTCTGCCTCATTCTTTGATCTCTGACATTTTGCATTAGGTTTTTTTTAAGGATATAGACACATCACATTCTCTGCTGCTTTTCTTTAACTTATTTCTGGTTTAATAACAGTGTACACACATCAGCAGATATGATATATTCCTAAATATATATCTAGCCTGATTCAAGTGCAGACACACACAATAGAGTAAAGAAACTGATATGTACAGTGGCTCTGCAACCTAAGACAACAGATGCATTTAAACAAAACCAGCAAATTAAGAAAACATCTTCCCCAATTTCACAACACATTTATTTTACATTGGAGCATTTACAAGTAATGTGGCAAACTGAGAAAACAACCAAATACATAAACGCTGCAAGTAATCAGCAGATACCGTGTCCAGGGGACACAAAAAAGTGATGAACATGCCCAGACATGGCAATGGACGTAAATCGGGTGATGCACAGATTGTCTGACTTGAATGTAATTCCTATTGGGCAGCCAGCATCATACACACCTGTATAGGGAGTCTTAATTATTATACATTGTCTCACCTCATCACAAGTTGGTATTAGTCAGTAAGTCAAAATAAGGTTGAATTTAACATTCAACATTCATGCTGACTGTTAGGGTTCGGGGATGGTTTGTATCGGACCCAGACATGGAACACACGATAATCAGAGCTAAAGATGGAGAAAGAGTTTATTGTCCACACTTTGGTAAAAAGGAAACACTGTAGTCGAAGAGCAAAATTGAAAAACAAGGACTGGTCGTCTCTGTGGGCAGGAAGAAGCGAAGAGCGTGGCTGCCGACTGGGAGCGTTCCAATCGAGCTGTGGAGCATAGAAAAGGCAGGTGAGCAAATGTGACAAAATAGCATTAACGTAGACTTGGCAGAAACAGCGATAGGTAGCCGAACACAATACCACATGAGTAGATGGTACGATCTAGCACCGAGTGTTGGGAAGAGCCAGGTTTTAAAAGGGATGAGTAAACTCCTCAGGTGTGCTCCTGCCACGTCGGACAGCCACGTCTCCTGACCTAAATCCTGCCACAGCTTGAGAGACAAACACAGCAACACCACACCATACAGGCAATAAATTGTGTGAAGATCACTGCTTTTGTTTTCTTGCAATTGAACAGTCAGATCTGTGTCATCCAGCTTGGGTACAACATCGCTTTCAGTGGATATGATAAACCCACATATTCTGTCCTGAGGCGTTGATGTGCACCATAGGTTTGGAAGTAGTTTCAGTTTAACGATTATTTAAAATAAATTGTTATCCATGTGCTTATTGCTTTGAATGTTGGTTTGGGTGAAATATTTGTACACACCAGTTCACAAGCTGCTCACATTTTCAGGTCTCAACTGCTTGAATTAGAATAAATTAAGGTCAACTGAAAATATTCACATTTATTCAATTCATTATGCTTTCCTAGCTAATTCATTCTTCTAATGTATTAGTGAATTCAATCTATTTTCTGAAAAGACTACTGAATAGATTACAGAAGTCCCCTGATGTCTTGACTTTGAGGCAGTTTATGTGCATGGATGAAAAGTTGGCAGGTATTTTAAAACGCAGTTGATAGAGAAATATAGCAATTTGATTATTACTACAAACATACGATAAGGTTAAATATTATACACAAATTCTTAGCGTAATAAACACTAAAACATCCACCCATACATTATCTTTATCTGGTTATCCTTAGAAGTTTGGGGGGGGTCCCAGCTGACAATGGGGTGATCCCAGTTGACACTAGACAAGAGGCGAGGTAAACCAATTTAGAGTCCCCAATTAACCTAACCTGCTTGCATGTGGGAGCAAGCTGGAGTACCCGGAGAGAACCCACACAGGGAGAACAGGGGAGAATAGGGGAGAACATTCAAACTCCACACATAAAAGCACCAACCGGTGGGTTTTACCCAGGACGCTTTATGTGAACCACTGCACCACTGTACTGCCGACAAACAACAAAACAAGCATTGGCTAAGTGGATGTATCAATATGAACAACAATAGAAAACCATCTGAACAACACATTCATTGGTAGCAGGTACAGCTGGCATGTTAAACCTGAATAGAACAGAACAGCATTGGCATGATATGGTGGAAATGTTTTAACTTTAACTCCTTACCTTGCTGTAGTGATAACAAAACATTACATTGATTAAGTCAGTGTGAAAAGGAGCAGCTGGGGTGGATCTGCATTAGCTGATTGCAGAAGAATCAGCCAGGGTAGGCAGGCTAAAGCAGCTTAAATAAGGTGCCCTGAATAAAATTAGGAAATTAGAGTAAGGGAATCACCTGAGCCATCAATTCAATTCAATTCAATTCAATTTTATTTATATAGCGCCATATCATAACAAAGTTATCTCAGGGCACTCAATCACATGGAGCCGGTCGAGACCAACTTCCACACACACAAAGAC